>JAGDQP010044760.1:0-15795 GCA_022664845.1 Lepisma saccharinum
AGTTCGAAAATCGGCCTTAAAATGAACTTAAGTAAAACAAAAGTAATATACAACCAACATGCTGCAAAGAAGGAAGTGAAGATTAACGGAGAGACAGTAGGCATAGTTGATGAGTATGTTTACCTAGGCCAGCTTAAAACATCGAATGTAAAGTTGACTGATGAAATAAATAGAAGATGTAAAATGGCGTGGAGTTCATTTGGAAGACTACACTTTATTTTCAAAAGCAAACTTCCAATGTGTCTGAAGCGTAAAGTTTATAATCAATGCGTCTTACCTGTAATGATGTACGGCTGCGAAACTTGGACATTGAATGCGCAAACGACTCAAAGATTGAGAGTCACACAAAGAGCAATGGAGAGATGCATGCTAGGAATAACCAGGAGTGACAGGAAGAGAAATGAATGGATTCGCGCACAAACAAAGGTAGAGGATGTAATCAAGACTGCGAAGAAGATGAAGTGGAGATGGGCCGGTCACATAGCTAGACGAACAGATGGAAGGTGGACGACAAATGTACTACAGTGGATTCCTAGAGAAAAGAAACGACCGAGACGACGTCCAAATGTAAGATGCGTAGATGAAATCAAACGTTTTTCAGGAGCTACATGGATGAGGATATCAGCAGACCGAGATATGTGGAAAGAAAAGGGGGAGGTCTTCATCCAGCAGTGGATAGAAAACGGCTGAATATGATGATGATGATGATGATGATATATATATACACTCGAAGCTGGGCTGCTCAAGATTTAATCTATATAAGTATTAGTATTATTTCACACTAAATTTCTAACAAAGAAACCTTTAAATGCACTAGTTAAGCCTTGACTTCAGGTCGGCGTTTCCACGACGACTGCATGAAATTTGTCCGAATTGGACGTTAGCTACTCTACCGAAAGAAGTGACCTTGCAATTATTCAGAATTCTTTGGTTCGGGACGAACAAAGTCCTCGGTGAAAAAGAGGAGAATGTTATCGAATTAATCATACAGTTTCTGTAGGTCTGCCAGACGAACAGGCGATTTTGAAATTAGCACTGTTGTCATTGTGTAGAAGTGGGAGAAGTATCGAATAGTATTTAATTGTCATGAAGAAGTGAGCAGGAGAACAACGTGCTTTCGCTATTAAGGCGTATTAGAAGAATAAGGACAGATCTACTCAAGCCCAGCAGTTGTTCCGAAGTCGGTTCGGAATTCACCGAAACACTCCAGTGCCTTCAGTCCATGCAGTAAAGACATGGGTCAAAAATGATGTAACAGTAGTATTAATAGTAGAAGAGGAAGAAGACCTACATAATACATTTTATGCAGAATACGAAAACACTAAGAGATGTTTGTGTTTCTCCAATCATTTTTCTGTTTCGCGGCATCCCAGAGACAAGTAGACTCAACAGATCTTCGCTAGTATAGTATCCATGCAGTAATCTCTTTCCATACAAAATATTGGCTATGTGCTTATGACATATTAATCACATACTGGTTGAGAATTACTCCTTCAGCCAATATTCTTTAGCTTATTTCCCATATCACATTCATTTATTCCAGCAACTTAAAAAGACTATTTATTGTATTTTAATGAACATCCTAAAATATTCCATTAATGGCGCTATTACACTATCAAGCTTGCTGATCAGTTTCCTCGACGAGTAAGCTCGTCAGTGTAAGGCGCTATTACACTGTCGAGCTTACTCGTCGAGGGAACTCGACAGTGAAATAGCACCTTAAGTTGTAAATTAGTAAAAGAAAACTTTGGTAACATTAAATAATAGAAAAAATGCAATATTCAAACCAAAAGCATAGTCGAACCTCTTGTGAGATGATAGTTGCCAAAACTCCTCAATAGATGGCAAGAAAAGTTACGTGGACAATTGAAGAACTAAGTCATTTTGATGTTCGAAGACATGAATAACCCACAACTTCCGAGTGGCGTCACCCATGAAGACATCGCTCGATGATATCAAAATGCAGTCCATATGTGGGATAAATATATAAAAAACGGAGGAACAAATAGCGAAGATAATAATCACAGGGATCGTGACTCTATAAAGGGAAATGGGAAAAATAGGCATTGACGCTCTGACAGTGAGATGAGTACAGTTGTACGTCGCTCTCTGTTCGTGAATTTTCTTTTCTGTAGCATATATCTATATAAACTTTTTCTACTTACATTTAAAACTGCTTCAGTTTTGTGAAGGCATAATTAAAATGCAAAGTGTTTGATTATTATTGTTCACAATTCCTTTATGTTGTTTAATATCAATAGTATTGAACAGCGGTTAGCTATCTTTATAAGGTGCTATCTTAAAGCTATCTTAACACTTTGATCACATATTGCTTGTCATGTTTTTCGACCACACCCTTCATTTATGTCAACCCCTTCGTGAATGTATTCAGGAAAACTTGTTTACAGAAGACGATCAAGAGATTTTATTTTGGTATATCTCCAAGGAAAGGACATTACATCCTTTTACCAATATAGATCTAACATTCACATCCAGAACTTTGCTCGGAAAGAATTCGAGCAGAAAACCACAAGTGCACAGTCAACACTTGACAGTAGCTCTAAATAAAATACGAATCACATGCATACGTTCATTATCGTATTATTTTTTTCCGTGGGGATCTTTCACTCACGTGCTATTATTGTATGTCTATCATTATCATATGTGTTAGCTTCAATGAAAGATAGATAAAAAAAAGTTTCAAAATGACTTAAAATATGGTATTTATTTTGTGTTTCTGTATATTTTTCTTTGGAACGTAGAATTGATTACGTCTTGTTGGTACAGGTGTTTTCTTAATACGTTTGTGCTATATATATATATATATATATATATATATATATATATATATAGAAAGAAAGTATTCCATTATGAAATGTCGTTATGAACACAGGAATCTGTATCTCACAAAAGTATTATCCTTCATTTGTGTATAATTAAACGATAATGGTTTGCTTATTTACTACACTCAAATGGAAAACGTTGATAACCAACAAAAAGAAGACGCTATACGTTACGTGATCATTCTGTTTTTCTGTTAGATAATGACTATGCCTAATCTATGTTCATAATTACATGCATCACTATCCACAAGAAATAACTGCATATTTTACAAAATGATTCCTAGTTTAAACCTAATTATCTCGAAATATTGGTTTTGAGGGTTATCAAGTTTTTCGACCACACCCCTAAAATAACAATTACGATAACAACAACATACATGCCATGATAATAAGCAAATCCGCAGCGCTGCTTTAACAGGGCTTGGCTTCACGAAATTTTAAGAAGACAAATGACTATCTGAATCTCTACAATCTCTTTCTGAAAGCAAAGGATAAAAATTAGTTTGCTACAAAATTCGTATGAGAATATGTACTGAGCGAGTGCTCATGGAAAATTGGCGTGTAAATAACTTGTATTCTAACGTCAAAATCAGGATAGTAAGTCGTATTTAGAAACATTTTTAGTGACTAGAGCTGTACTAACGAGTGACGAACAATGCTAATCCGTTCTTAGTCACTCGTTAGTAAAACGCTAGTTATCCCCCCCCCCCAAAAAAAAGTTTCTGAATACGGTTGTAAATGTTTTCTAATGTAGGTTAAAATCTGGATAACAAGTGTATGATAATGTAGGAAAAATAGCATAATTGCTCAAGTCAGGGAAGATCCTGTTGGAGCTTAGTAGAGAAATATTGGACTAAACGGGCTTGAGGAAAAAACAAACAAACGGAAGTTTATTTATATTGGTAAGAAAATGTAATTGGAATAACATATAGCGGAAAAGAAACATGGTATGCATGTACGTGGGTATACGTGTCCTAATGAACAGTGTGTGTCGAACAGTCTTCCATTTCTCACTTAGGAATTGCCTAAATGGTGTTCCTTACCGAGCGGCAAGGCTGCGTTGATTAACAAATACAAACCACAGTAACACACATACGTTGAAACTACGTGCATTCAACGTTAGTACCGAAACGTTATTTTATCGTTGTAATTGTACCGAAATGTCCGCCTGTTCAACGATTTATTCGACGTTGAATAATGGTTGAGAAGAAATTAGATGAAATCAAGAAGCGAACGATGAAGTTAGCCAATATAGAGTATGGTTGCTGTCTACTGGAGTACACATTTAGTTGCATTTTGTCCGTTGCTTTCATCATGATATACAGTATTAACTTACCAACAGTAAATAATCCAATTATTTAACGCTTTGACCGTCGCTACACTATTAAATATGTTTTTCTCAAGAAGTGAAATATGTCGACTCAGAAAAACGCATATAACGTGAAATCTATGTCATACTTGAAAATACTTCACATTAACGCCCTATTAATGAAATTAAATGTTCGTTGAAAGATAGTTTAAAATTCAATCAATTTTCAACATGCAAATGAGAACATGAGAAACGTAGTAAATTTTATTCTATTCGCTTTTAACCAAAATTTTTATGCAATTAACTTGAAAAGATAATCTAGAGCACAGTTCAACATAATAGTTAAAAACACATCACACAAACGTCCTATCAACGAAATCAAATTTTCGTTGGAATATAGATTGAAATTCAACGTGTTTTCAACATGCAAAGAAGAACACAAATGATAGTTAATGGCATTCAATTAGCTTTTAATTACAAATTTTATTCCATTAAATTAGAAAGAATCCCATGAAACGAAATCTATAATATAGTTAAAAGCAACAGTTTTTGTTGAAATATGATTTAAAATTGAAGCTACTTTTTTCAATCGATAAAGTTTAATCAACGAACTAAAAAAATGAACGTTTAAAACACGTTTGTGTGCTACTGGGGAAGGGAGCTGCGGTGTCCAGTAGCACATATGACACGCGCTGTGTCATGACAGTTTTTTTTTTTTTTTTTTTTGTGGGGGGTAAAAGCGGTTCACGTTAAGAAGTTATTGAACAATTTATCCTTCGAATGCTTGAAATGCAAGATAAAATACTTACGAACTTGTCATGTAATGACTGTGCTTCAAACATATAAAGCACAACTCTTATGCAGATAAAGCGATTTAACTTCATTAAGGTCCCTCGCTTCAATCTGCAGTTTATGCATAGTACGTCTGCTTGTTTTATTATGCAGTGTTGTTGACTGCGAAACTCCTGATCAAACAGTATGGTCAACGAGCTGTTACAATGGACGAAAATATGGAAACTGCATGCGAGTAATTCACTAAGGTTCACAGTATGCCACTCCAACATGTCCGTGGCGAATTAAATCGAATTCAGCGGATAAAAGGACAAAGAATCGACAATCAAGTAGTAACTAACAATAACCCACTGTTGTTATTAGTTCTTATTAATCTGTACTTCCAAGTCAAAGAACTAAATCCTAATTTTATTGTTGTCCAAAATTATGGATGGTCACGAAACATGGGAGAGATATCTTTTATGTGTGTAGGTCTCACAGATTCGCGCCTGTAGAAAAATCATTTTCTACATTCCCCATTCTTTACCTTTTCTGGGTTATTGGACAGTTTTTTTTAAGGATATAATCGTAACTGTGCATGAATTAAAAATCTACTTTCACAAAATTCAAGAAAAAGACTGAAACGTGTATGTACAAGATGATCATGAGAAAATCTAAGACAATAGTTCAATTTTTTATAATAAAATTACAAACTTTAGATATTATCAGTTCCAGAAAGGATGTGGAAAAGCTGAGGAAAAAATTGCTCACTATTCATACTGCAGTTATTTTACATTATGACGTCTTTTATTCAAGCAACTCACGCTTGCTGCCAAGTGCTTAGGGCTGTTTTTCATGAAAGCTTGCGTTGCTTGCGATTTGGGTGAATAGCCAATTGAAACACGTGTTACACTTACCTTACAATACAACACACCTTAAAACACGTGTTTCAATTGGCTATTCACCCAAATCGCACGCAAAGCAAGCAACACAAGCTTTCATGAAAAGCAGCCCTTACAAGGTACTGTCTGTGACTATGGTGTTGTAGCAACAGCAATTTCTGCAGCTAAAAATAAGACAGACGGAATTCGTTGATTGCTTCCGTTGTAAATTTTTAATAAACAATATGAATCGCATTTTGTGGAGACAAGTACGTAATGTCATGAAAGGTTTTTCGATGAGGTGAGAGTCAACGATCTAATAACAGATCTTTATCGGCGACTGAAAATAACTTTTCTACGAGTGCATTGACACATACTATCTCAGTTTGATGGCAGATTTTTTGGAGCAGTTGTTAGTAACATTTACACAGATTAGCTTTCTTTTGGTGCCTTAGAAACTTCACAAGAAGTAATAATAGCTGAACTCTGCAAAATTTACAACCTTAATCCTCGAAGTGTTTCAGAAGAACGAAGTTTCCCGTTCAGTCTACTTGGCTCTGGCGAAAGATTTCGATTTAACCAGTGTTAGTATAGGAAGACATAAGAAGAAGCAGTTTATGGCAGAACCAATTGTAGCTACTGAAGATAAGAGAGAAAGTTATTCTAAATATACGGGAAAGAAGTTCGCGGAGACTGATGAACTAAAACAATGTTGGGACAGGGACATTTCTTAAAGTGTTTCGGGTTGTTCATTTTCCGATTTCGAACCTTAAACTTTTTGTACAAGATTTTTATTACTGTCACAATGACTAGTTGTTCAGTAGAACGTACAAAGAGTTCCATGAGAATAATAAAATATAATTTTGTGTACAATTTCCTGTGTACGGTATGTTTCTATAGTAATATGTCATATGTTCTTGTATGTAATTTTCTTGGCATTAATTCTAATTTGTATGTTAGTCTATATGTTGACGCATGTTCTATACCATTTTTGCAATTTTGTAATATGGTGAAAAGAACGCAATAAATCTTATCTTGATCTCTTCCATGACAGTTAGTTGGGTTACTTGTCCATTACAATTCCTTCTTGTGCGTTCGACATTTTTCGACACATAGCCAACGAAAAATATTCACCGTATTGCTGCAACAAGACCCCAACGAGCGACAAAAACTATTATCCATGTACGTAAACGATTGTTTCTGTGTATATCAATAGTTCCTGGTTCCACTTTAAATATATATGTGTTTGATATTCAATAAATTTCTTTTCAAATAGAGTAAAAACTGTACGATTGGAAATGTTCGGTCATACTTTCACAAAAAATGGAATTAAAACAGTTGGTTTAAAGTTTATGACAGGATATTTGTTTCGAGAGGATGAGTCAAAGAAATCAGGGAGACTGCGTCATAGCCATTGGGGGCGGGGGGGAGGTTGGCACACCTGGCGTTGGCTCAATGGATAGAGCGCACGCCTCTGGCGCTTGAGGTCGTCAGTTGAAACCCTGCTCGTGCCATGTGGGCTTTGTGCTGGACAAACATCGTGTGCGTGGGTCCTCCCACTTTCTTCATTCCACTAATCATACATCCGGCCTGAGCCAAAATTGCCTAAAGGCCTTAAAAATTAAATTAAAAAACAAAACAAATACGAATACTAACGATAACAGGCAACTTCTCATCACTCGACAGTAAGGCCGGCTTTTAATGCATGCGCTGGCTGCTTGCAATTTGAATAGTCAATAGAAATACTTAAACTAAGTTTCAATTGGCTACTCAGCCAAATCACAAGCAAAGCACGCAGCTAGCGCGTGCATGAAATGCCAGCCTAATACCTCAACGGCGAAAACACATGTCCATGGTCTATGTGACCATTGACCTGTATCTAGAAACGATACTGGGCTGATAGGAGCCATTAAAAATTTAATGAATATATGAAGCCAGGGAGCGAGGAGGACAGTTACTCTAAATCAATCATAAGCAAGTCGTGTGTTTCCGTGCAAATGGCGAGCTCGGTGCGTCAGGGCTTGATACGCGGGCAACAAGCACTCAGTGTTTGCAGTAGAGTGCCGTTTATATACAGTGCAGTGTCGGTTTGTGCCACGTAACATTGGAACATGAAAGAGGTTAACATCTCAGTCCCTTGCTTCTCGCCTAAGGTTCACCTATCTAGCCCACCCCCACCTGTTTTTTCTTCATATTGGTTCATATGAAATCTGAATTAGAGTACGGCTCAATGGAACAGCTTTGGCGTTACCCTTTGGAGGGCCGGGGTTCAATTCGCGGAGTGGGCTTTCTGAAGGGCATTTTTCATGTTTTTTGCACTTCTATACGGAAGACGAGCTCTGGTCTCTTCCCACTTTCATTTCCTGCGTTTATCAATAATGTAGTTCTTGATCAGCTTTAATGCTACAGCCATGTTTTGATTTACTTAAACCGGGAATGTGAATTGAATTAATTTATTTACGACCTTTAAACATTTATGGCTCAAGCCGGGATAGGGTAGGGGAAAGAATACAGAAGGTGTCGACCAAGGCCTAACTTGAAGATACCATATCTACGTTCTCCTGGTGTGAGGGAAAGTCTTGGAAAGATCTGTCAGGATGGTCGGCCACTAGGATCGTTCCCAGGACCTTCCGATAGTTAAACCAACTGTCATACGGTCGCTCGGTATTCCAAGGTAGTACCATGAATGTTAATAAGGTGTCACCTCCGCATTTTCCTGGTGACGGAAACCCGAGAAGACATGTGAATAAGTAAGTGAAGGATGGCCGGCAGCAAGACTCGGGTGTGCTCTACTCCAGTGCAGTTATTATTTTTACGCAATTAGGCTTCCGTTCAAATTGAAGTTAATGTTCCTGACCTGATACAGTCAATGTTACACGGTAATAAGAATCTGGTCTGTAATGTCGACTTCAATTTGTCGAAACAGGGCGCTAACTGCGTAATAATGATAATTACTGCACTGGAGATGAACACATTCAACTCTTGCTGCCAGCTGTCCTTCACTTACTTTATTCACATGTCTTCGCGTATTTACCATTTTGACCAGGAAAATGTGGAGGTGGCACCAAAGAATAATCAGTGAATCTTGCTATAATTGTGTATAGTATTAAAAAATTCCCGTCTTCCGAGCTACTCGTCAGATGCCAGCACAAGTCTAAGATCACGTGGTACCGCCGAAAAATGCCATTGGCGGGAAATTATTAATTTTAATTGGCTAAGATGTCAATGAAATTTTCGACCATAATAGTCATTATGTTTCATAAAAAAAAGTTTAATAAAATTAATATTGTTTATCTTCTATATTTGTTTACAGTCTTTTTTTATGCTTAAGAAATATAGATTACTCTTTGGGATTCGACGATTAGACGTGCAACTGAGAATATCTGGTGTTGTGTGGTGTGGTGACTACGTGTCGAGAAGAGTTACATTGTGACAGACTTTTTAAGTGCACATCAGACATTTTGACATACACACTTACATACATATAACACACACATACCCTATACATTCCCTTCCATGTACTGTACATCGTTTCCTGTTGCAGTTTTCTCTTTTTAACTTCACACTGCATCCCGTATACGTCGTTTCCCCATTTTCTCACACCTCTTTATAGAGGTGGCGAGCCTATGAATCACGTTTAATACTTTTATCACCAATTATTCTATACTTTTTCACATTTTACTCAAATCAGATTTATAACTTTTTCACGATTATTTTAATTCATTATTATATACTCACATATATACATTTTAACAGGCCAATAGTCTAAACTGGCTGAGGCCTTATTCGCTCCAAGGAGCGTTTTAGAATAGAATAGAATAGATTGCTCTTTATCTCACCCTTTCCTCCTAAACTTATGTTCTCTTTTCTCTTGATTATATTCATTTTCGTCTGTACGAGGTCATGGATCTAAATACGGGAGACGGATCTACTTCTAGCGACCCAAAATTGAAGTCTGCACAAGCCATGAGTACTGGCAGGTGTAACAGATTTAAAAAAAACTGAACATCACGTTCCGTACAATACCATATTAAAAATATTCCAATCTTCATCCATTCTTTGCTCCCACACACCCAGACATAGGACAATCAATAAGACGCAAGTAAATTCCAATTCCCCAGGCAAGATTAATCGAAACCGGCGACAAGTTGACCCAGCTTAATTGTATTGGGCCAGTCAATCCGTCTACCGTATTTACATCCATGATACGAGGTAAAAGAGTTCTTTCAGGATTCTTCCAAGTTCTTCTTCTTCTTCATTCAGTTAGATAAAGACTGACGGTTGGTTGATTATAAACAAGGATGTTCTAATAGAGGATTTGTTTGTAGCTATCTCATGCGCACAGAAAGAACGAAGCCAAAAAAACAACTAATGATCGACCAAGGCGACGTACCTGATTAGTTAGCGAATAACTAGAGAGCTTGTTGCCATCTTTGTTAGTCGAAAACCATGTTTTTTGATTGGAGTAAGTGGACAAACTGGACGGCACTATGCTGTGATGGGTTTCATATTCTTTACAAAATCACATATCCTCAGTTAGAACATTCTTGGTTATAAACTGAAGTCACCAGGAGTCCAGGACTGCCCGCAACTGTCGCTAGTATCGATGTATTATACGTGAGAACTTCTAGCATTAACTTATTATTATTATATTTGGTTTTGTCTCATTATTTTGTAAACCCTTGTTTATTCCATATATTGACGAGTCGACTATTTGTGTGATTGATTTTTTAATGCACGATGAAAAATGAACGACGATCTGGCAACCCTCAAGCATATCATCTTAGGGCTGATTTTCATGAAACCTTGCGATTAGGAGTAGTCAATTGAAATATGTGTTTTTAGGCCCCCTATTACGTGTAACTCGTATTTCAATTGGCTTTTTATCCAAATCGCAAGCAACGCAAGCTTTCATGAAAAACAGCTTTTACCTGCCCGCTCCACGAAGCTTGTGCACCGGGAAGGTTCATATGTCATTAGGCAATGAATTGCATAAGACTGATCTAGATCGTCCATTTTGTCACCCCTTTTCCGAAATGGCACTTTATGTTCCGTTACGTACCCTTACTCCGTCGGATGTACCGCCGATGGTTATCCGAATTCTCTCTTCGACGGAGGACCAGATGGCCACTTGATCCTCCGTTCGGTTGCGCGCTTCCATGTTGAAAAGAAGAGCGGGATATTGCACGCCAAAATTCCTTCTTCTCTTGGGAGTTGGGACAAATGTGTAGAATTGATCACGTGTTGCAATTTTAAAACAGTGATTCCGCCAGACCCCCCTGTGGGGTGTTTAACCCCAAAGTGTAGTAGACCGCCCCCGAACTTTATTTTTTTTGCTGTAAAAATCGATAGAAACCCTACAATACTTCACGTCTCCCAATTTTCACTTTACACCCCCCTCCAAATTGAAAATCCTGGCGGAACACTGGTTTAAAACGAACGACCGTGCCGAAGTATTTGAATAGTTTAAGATTTGATTTCACATTATGTTATCGATATTGTACCATGTTTTGAGTGGTATCTTCATGATCATTAAATAATTTTAATTTCGCAATGTGAAAATATTGTTGGTCGGATTCCACCAATGGGCTTCGATGTAGATAGTAATAGAAGAGAGGGTAACATATGAGTAGTTTATTTAAGAATACTAAGATTAAGAACCCTTATAATTATTTGAAGTGTTTTTAGAACCTCAAATACGTAACGCTGTCAAGGTTCACGACTTAGGTGGTTATTCATAGATCCTGGTATAACATTATTTAGTGATTCATAGTTCATGAGACGCACTTATCTTGCAAAAAACTTCCAGAATAACCTGCAAATTGTGGGCCTGTTATTTAATATATGCTGAATACCTACAAGTATGGGAATTCTACGACTACATTTATCTTCATCCATGTTGCTTTTTGCCTTATTCACTTCGCAACAAACTACCTTGATTTCGCATTGCTCAATACCATCGAGCTCTACGTAAACTATACTGGAGTAACTACTTAGTGTTGAAAGATAGACGCCAGAGCAAATATTTAAATTCGTTTGTCCACTTCCAGTCTAATCCAATGTGGACCAAATTTTCAGTTCTAACTCAGTTTTATACGCTTGATATCGCTGTGTGGCCCGTTTTTTGATTCAAGTCTTAATTCCTGAGTTATTCATGTAAGAGTATACCGCACTCCGCATACAATAGAAAATATTGCAAATAATAATTAGTTTTTTTGCAAGAAATAAGACATAAATACAAAAACGGGTCGCACAGCAATATCAAGCGTAAAAAACTGAGTTAGAATCGAAAATTTGGTCCATATTGGTTTAGACCGGAAGTGGACAAACGAGATTAAGTTCCTCTCCGCTCCCTAGCTTCACATATTCATGAAATTTTCAATGGCTGCAGTCAGTCCAGTATCGTATTAATGGAGGTCGATGGCTCAATACTCACTCCATGGACGTAAGAATATAACAGGACTAGTAACAAGCAATTCACTCAATGTTATAAAAATGGGACGGCTGAGAGAGCAGTTTGTCATTCCAACATGGCGGATCGCGCATACTTCCTGGTAAGGAAGCAGACGATATTGTGAATGTGCAAATAATTTTTCATTATCTAAATTTGTCCTTAACTACTAATTATTATAAAATAAGTGTTACTTGAATACACTTCCTTCTCAAGAGCAGTGATCATTCAAATCTTGGAACCTGATATTATTTCACTATTATTAGGAAGATAAAACTTAAATATTGCTTACCTATTTATCCTCACACGTACCTCTTGGTCGGCTTCATCAGACGCAACCTTCACATACCTTAAATTATTTCACATAAATTTAAAATTTGTAATTAAGAGTGGCTCAATTAACATTACTTCTTATGGCCAGTTGCAATGTTTTGGTCATTTCAACATGGCGGCAAGGCGCACTTCCGGCCCATAAATTTTAGCTTGTTACTAGTCCTGTTATTTCTTACGTCCATGACTCACTCACATTACGCGCGGAGGGTTTTCAGCTGTTTCCAGACTTGGGTGACATCTGTGGTTAAAATTTTAAACACTTATTAAATTCGGATAAGTGTGCAAAACGGAAGTGAACGGGACATAGCATAACGGAACGGAACGAAGGACAATTGAATTCGGAAAGGGGGTAAATCAACAGGGAACTAATTTTCAGTTGTTTTTACGCATATTATCGCTGTACGGACTGTTTATTGATTTATGTCTTAATTCTTGCAAAAATGTGAATATTATTCACAGGATGTACAATTGTATATACAGTTCAGTACATTCACAACTCAAGAATTAAAGCGATAACTCCAGTAACGCTACGTAGAGTTCGATGGGCATGATTGAGAAACCAAGAACAGCTTAGTAAGCGAGTCCGGTCCCAAAACCTAAACCGGGTCTCCCAATAGAAGGCAAGCATGCTTTTGCTGAGTCACTACGCATGGTGTATGCGATGTAGTTTTACAGACGGGAATGTTAAGGAATTAGCCATTTTACCCACCTTTTACATCACATTTGAAATCAGTTATGGCTTCAGCAGGCGTCTGTGCTGACGTCCTTGCTCAAATTTACTTCTCTACAACCAGATTACATTCGCAGAAATTTGAGTCTAATTCATTTTCGAGAACGGAAATGAAGAATTCTTGCCTGCGGCACAATTGGTTCATCTCGTGTCAACCAACTTTGAGTTGACAGCCGAAGGCAATCAGGAAATGAAACTAAAGGCAGAAGGAAGAGACAGAGAAAGACAAAGAGATGGAAAACCGTCACTGTGATTCAATCTATAACATTGACTCAAAAGATTAATACAAACAGGATTTTTTTTTCACTAACCTGAGTCAGGATGTTTTAAAATTATGTATACACATTTTAAAATGTGTGTGTGTGTGTGCTCCATAAACAACGAATACAATTTTAGCACGGTTAAAGCTGAGAGATGGGTGTTCTGTCTACAAGAACAGAAATTAAATTTCAGATCTAGAAAGTTGGACAATATACCTCACCAACTGACAGGCAAAATTTACTTGATTTTTGTATTCCTACCCATTTCTTTCAATGTTACAAGTTTACAACTAGAAATATTCAGGTCGTTCCAAACTAGCATCTCTTCCTTCGTCGCCGCCATATTGAAGGCATTCGAAAATGGAAACAATCGCGAACGAACGTTTTTGACTTCCTTTTTCACTGCATAACAGTTTCCAAAAACGTGAATATAAACCCGCCAAAAATCTCGTAATTTTGACATTTTAATTATTTCCAGATGTGCTAATACATTTCAAACGATTTCGGAATCTACATCCAATTCTAAGACTTTATTCATTTAAAAATCATAATCTTCAGATTTGAAAATAAGCCAGTGCAAAATCCTGGGAATATCTCTCGTCACATCCGCAGCATCATTTCTGCCACAGGGCGTTTCGTATACTAGGATGGCTTAACTTTATTTTTATATGGGCTAGTCTACTAACTTTGGACTTCGGCCCGTCACGATTCGCTCCTTAGCTATTAAAATCTACACCCGTGCCCTTTCGGGACTCGTACCCGGGACCTATCGAGCCGTTGGCCTACCGCCGCAGACTACACGTGTCCTAAATGGCATCCAATGTTTGCGAAATGTTTAGAAAGATGTTATCGCAGCATGAGGGGTTACAACCATTTCCAGGGCCCTATTCCATAAACAGCTCTCACCCTGCACTTTTCACTTCGCAGAAATTGAAGGGTGTAGAATAAATATGTTTGTAGAAATATTCACGAAACATATTTATTGTGCACTCTCTGTAACTTCTGCAACGTGAAACGTACAGAGTGAGGACTGTTCATGAAATACGGTCCCAAGTGAGTCACTCCTTTTATACATATTCTAGGTTTGTTGCCACTACAAGTAAAACGATCCTCGTATCAACATGCAAATAAATCCTATTTATAGAATCCTATGAAATAAAGTCGCTATCCATTCCTCAGTGAGGCTAATCAAACATTTACACCCACCGTCGCAAAAATTTTGGTAAACAATTTCTTCAGCGTTGCCACCTCAATTCTGAGATACCCTGCATTCACTGCTCTTGTTCCTTCTGGTTATTGCTTTTATTATACTTTCCCTTCTTTTTAAATTGTGAACCACAAGTTTATGAACTGTACCTCCAAGAGAATTGCCAAAATTGCATTTTCCCAAAGGCTTGAATGTTCTCTGTTCGAAGCACAAAATTTAGCCGTGACAATTTGGAACACTCTCTCTACACCCAAGAGAGAAATTACTATTACAGGGTGCCTACCTAAATACCAAAATTAAATTTCTTGACCCACTTCTCCATTTCCATGACATTTATTTTAAGCCACACTTACCTAGATAAAGCGGGAATGTAGAACTTTTTTTTTTTTAATTTAATGAAAAACTTCAACCAAATGACCAGTTACGATGGGAACTGAGGCTATCCTTTTGCCAAGAGAAGTAGAATTTCTTTGTTTATTCATGCTCAAGCTTTTATTCTGGATGCGCAATAGACAACGTTACTAATTTACTTTAAATTAACATGTCTACAAAACTTTACACACATTAAGAGAAATGCACAAACACTTGTGATTAACACTAATTATATAATTTGGAAAACATGAGATTTCATTTATTGAACAGATTTTAAATTTTCTTTTCAAGGCCATAATTTCTGATTCAGAATTTCAATAGGTTCATTTCCTCAATCACCATTATCCTTTTTCTTCGTACTGAAGTGTTTTGGTCACAAAGTATCTTCTTATGTTCAGGTTGTTTCTTGTGTTCTAATTCTTTCCTTGCTTTTCTTTTTTTGAGAATGCATTTATAACTACATGTACAGGGTGTATACTGAATGTTAATTTTCAAATTCCAGGATTTTCCAAGTCATTAGTTTGTAACATTTATTTTTCTTGCAAACAAACAAAGTAAGTTTATCAATTACCCGACTAATGGTAAGTCTACTGGTGAGTCTAGATTAGGCCAAATTTGTATGCGTGTACATGTTGGTG
>JAGDQP010044761.1:0-15795 GCA_022664845.1 Lepisma saccharinum
ATCCTGAAGTAATGCGAATATGTTATGTTTCCAATTCTAAATTTTATGAGTGCTATGTGTTTTAATTTAATCAATTTATTTGCAATTCCTCTAATATGTGTTTCAAAAGGAATTAATTTACACTTCTTTGGGACCTGATATTTAGCCCAAAGACTTACCGATGAAGCGGAATCGATAATTACTGGTAGCGTATTATCTTGCACTTTGATCTTTATCGTAGATCTATTTTCTTCTGTATCATAAGCAATTGTTTCCCTACGTTCTGTTGAAACTTCTTGACTAGAATATATATTGGCAACGGATACATCTGTTGTAGATCCTTTATTTGCTTGGTTACTTCCTTTCTTTGTACTCGCTGGAGGTGCAGGTTCTTTGGTCTTCTGATGAGCCATCTCCTTTTTATTGGATTTTGAGGCAGGTCCTTTGGTCTTCTGATAAGCCTTCTCCTTTTTATTGGTCTTCGCCCTCGGGCCTGACTTGACTTCCGGTTCCCGGGGCGAGCTTACTCGTTTCCTGATTCCGTATTCTTCTTATCTTTGTGACAACAATATTGAGCAGAGTAATTTATTTTATAACAAATGGCACAAAGGATGACTGTACCATTGTTGTTTCCTGACTTATTTCCATTGTTATTATTGTTCCCTTTTTTGTAATTGGCGTTTTTCTTATTGTAATACTTTTTACAATTTTTCTTATAATAAGGTTTCTGATTGGCGCTATTCTTCACGACCATAAGAGATAATTCCGCCAACTTTTGGGTTAAGTTATCCATTGAATTTTGAGGATTTTGTACATTTTGGTTAGTTTGGGGTTGAGGATTTTCATATCTAAAGGGTTTATCTGGGTCCATGAGGTCCTTAGGTCAGAAATAAATCTTCCTATAGGTTTACTGTGGGGATCAGTATGAATGAGGGCAATAGGCGCTTGATTATGGTCTGTAATCACATGACTATTCATTGGTAAGAGTTTATAAGCTGAATAGTAAGGTGCTTCGTGATTTATAAACTTTATGAAAGGATGTTGAACATTAGGATTTTGATTGACTGTCTGTTGTTGTTGTTGGGCAGGATGCAAATAACTAGGATTTTGACTCGATTGAGGGTGAGGAGGTTGGTTGTTGGGGAGGGTGAGATTGTTGGCAGGTACATTGCTTTGGATGTTGGATATTAAGAAGTTGACTACTTTGAAGTTGAAAATTTGGTATTTGTTGACTAAAAGTTGAAACATTTTGGTTACTAGGATTTTGAATTGTGGGATTCATAGGTTGGGCTTGTTGACCACTGTCGGCCAATGCATATAATGCTTGTGATTTTTTTCTACAAATTCTCTCTTTTTGAGTAATTCGGTTGATTTTTCTAAGGCGTGGAGACGTTTCGGAAGATCCCTTACTGAAGTATGAGTTTCCAGTGCGATGTTCTTTAAAAAAAAAATGACGTTGCAATCCAAGACAGAGAAAATGAATTTTCTCCTCCTCACTGGTTTCTGGAAGATTATGCCTAATGGCCCTTAGTTTCCTGATGAAGTACACATCGATGGGTTCATCATGTTCTTACTGTATTAATTACTATCCTTCTCCGCTTTATAGTGTGGAATATTAGGTCTGCTAAGCCTTATTAATTTATCCTTCAATTGATTGTATGTCATCTCGGTCATTAAATTTTGAGACTGATGTTGAAATATCATGTCTAACGCCATATCTTGCAAATCCATTGGAAAGACCTGTTTTTTTTTTTTTTTTTACTGTCATCCCACGATTGTAATGTTGCCATGTGTTCAAATAGCATAAAAAAACCTATCCGGGTCCTCGTTCATACGACTGGAAAACTTAGTTAAATGTGGCGAATAAAATGATATATTAGTCGCTATTGTATCGCCTTCCTTAGATGTATCGTTCTCGTTTTCAGAATCCTGATTTCCTACCCTACTACCTGACCTAGTAGTTACTGGTATTAAATAACATTTATCCTATTTTCCTATTATGGCAATGATATTTTATAGTTCATAACTAGTAAATGTCTTTAGTAACAAAAGAAATCACTTGGCACTTCCGTTTTAAGTCCCGATATTTTCGACCTATTTACTGGTATCTGGACTTGGCACACTTTGGGCCTTTTTAATATTAACCACTAATAATTTTGCACTTAATTAGTGGAATCGGCACAATCTGCCACGTAACTTTCTGGTGTTTCCAGCGTGACATTTAGGTATAGTCAAAAAGATACACGAGATTTGTGACTTTTTGCCCATCACCAGTTTTATTACAAAGAAATATAAGTCCAATAAGGTAATAAAAATAGCGTCCCGTACCAGGATATCTTAAATAATTGAAAAGTTACGGGATAACTCTTTATGGTTTCTTCTTCTCGGGTGATATGCCTCGTAGAAGAGAATTAGGATAAGTGTCGCACCAGCCCGACATCTAACTATGTGCGGAAGGAAGACACCAGCCCGACTGCTAACTGTGTGTCTTAGGATGTGCCAGCCCGACTGCTAACTGTGCACAAGGTAGAGTTAGGTAGCACACCAGCCCGACAGCTAACTGTGTGTGTGCAGGAAGGGTAATATACCAGCCCAACAGCTGACTGTGTACGAGGAGAAGGTAGAGGAGAGAGGTGATCACCCAGACCAGTGATAAATTATAAGTTTGCATCGGGCTTTTATAGCCCTTTTTTGGTGTGAAGATACAAGCTCCTCCTTCGATGATTGTGGCTCCTTCTGTTGATTCCCTGATGAAACTGGTGTCGTCGTCTGCTTCTTTACATTGCACTGTTTATTTACATTGCATAACTTGTTCTACACATCGCGTTTTCACTTCTTATATCCACCATGTTTTTGGAAGATGCTGCTCACAAACGATAGTTTCATTTCATGTATCGTTTCTGCTTTATTGTGACAATCATTTTCATCCCATTGCCGGTGTCGACTTTTGGGCTCTCAGTTGGCAACGCTGTATCTCCTAAAGGACGCAGAAATCGACCCACGTTTATGGGAACTTTTTTTTCTTGTTTCGATGTCAGCAATCACCGCTCGAAGTTTGAACGACTTTATCTGAACACCCTGTATAACAAAGTCCAAAAGACACGACAGATGTCGACATGAAAGTAAGCCGGACGAAATACATTGTAAATTCAACAAAAGACAAAAAATTGACTAAACAAAATCTATTACAACAAATGATCTATAAAATAAAACGACATAATATTACCTATCAAGAACTTCTTCATAACTAAAAATAAACAAACACAGCGGACATATAGGTATAATATCCCAAACCTACCCACCCACGGAAATGAAGATGACAACTCAAAATAATTCAATTATTTAAAATACCATGAGAAACAAAGTTCCACAAGCCATTTACAAATCAAGATTACTATGTATGTACCTTCTTCCCTTCCTTGCAACTTCTAACCAAAACTCCACGTTCCAAATAGCTAAACAAATCGCATTTATACACACAGACTAGCAAATTTAATCACATACTTTCTTTATTTTAAGATTAGGATAGGTACCCAGATACCACCAAGAGGGCTCCCTGGATGAATGCCTGGTGCTGGCAGGCGGATCCTGGTTCGATATCAGTTTCCAACAAATCACAACTTTAACTACTACTTCAAACATGTTGTACTCCAAGGACGAAAGTAGCCAAAGCATGGCTAGAAGTCCTCATCGGTTGCCCTGCGGGCAGAGTTTACAGGTAGAGAACAGGTCACTAGTTTAGCAATAAACTTTGCGTCATTGCAAACTGGTATATCAAATTCAGTATCTTCATTATTACGCACAAGGACAAATCTCCTATTATATCAATCGTTAGTGGGACAACACATGACATGCACACGTTAAATGACTGCAGTGTTATTACAATGACTGCTGTGCTTTTGAATCTAACCTCGTATATATATATATATTTCTGAAAGAGACTTATTTGTATTTTAATTAAGATCTAATCAAACCTTGAAAGATATGTAGAACGCGGTACATACAGTAAAAAGATTTCAAAGTATATAAATCAAGTAACCAGAATGATGAGGGTTGATGTTTAAAATCCGAACCTGAATGATTTATTAAAGGGAAGTAGTTCATCAAAGTGTGATATATGAAAGTCAGATTCTGGCTGACAATATTAACGTGGTTCATTATTCTTGTGCCACACATCATATTGGATGCTCCAGCTAGATAACAGTACGAACATACAAAAGTATCAGCAATTTATCCTTTGTTTTTTTTTTAGAGTTCAATGCAGACTCAAAATTTAATTTCTTTTACGTTTTTATCGCTAGGAAAGTTGATGATTCGAGGCAGTACAATATAGAGCATGACACTGACGAATGGGAAAGAAAGGGAACACATGATAAGTTTGAATACAACAACAGATCAGATAAACACAGAGTTGGTGGAACGGAAGGTATATTCATTGCCATCGTTTATGCATCTAAGAAGATAAAATGGCATTCAAAAAGTAATCATTTGGAACAACCTTTCCTCAAAAGCGGTGTTATGTCTTGTTTAGATTACTTTGAATGTTACGATGGTAAAAATCGTGGTTGAAATAACTCCGTTTAGTCTACGGAACTTAACTTGGTAACTGCCATTTAGATTACACGCTTAGAGTAAGGAATCTTCTTTTTCCATACTCTAAGGTTAAATGGTACAAGTTTAAATTATGTAATAAAGAACACAAATGAGTTGATTCCAGCGTAATATTTTGTAGATTAGTTCTGCCATCAGTCTTTTATACTTTAAAAGTGAAACACACCACTATTATACTATATATTTCGATAAAAAAAGAAATAAACTCACGAAGTGAGCCGCGCCTAATAACTAACTTGCGTTTAGATTACTAACGTAAGATAACGGTAAGTTGACGCTGGTTAAAATTGAAACCCGCGTTAACGGTAGCTGGCGTTTACTAAAATGATCTCGGTTAACATTAACCATGGTAAGATGTTAGTAATGTAAACAAGGCATAACACGAACGTATGAAACATCAAAACAATTACATTAATCTTGTTTTGAAAAATACACAGAGAAGTTCGTCATCGCCGTGGCTGGGACACAAATCCGGATCTTCCAGTTGCAGACAGAACATTCTACCACTGTCCCGGTGGCGACAATGATCAACTTTCCTTTGCATTTACAACATTCACTTCACACAAAATCTTTTTGTAAAGCACATATGGCAATACAAATCTTCTTGTCTAAAAGAAAGGATACCGTTGTTATTTTGCTCATATCTTCGAAGCACATAGTTTAAGATCCTGATGAGTATATTGCGTTACAGCTGACAATATATATATTTTTAAGTATAACGCATAGGACTATTAACAACACAAATACAAGCTATTTTTTCCTTAAAATTGTGGCTACATCATGTGATTTTTATTTATGGCCTTTAGGCATCTACGGCTCAGGCCGGGATAAAAGAGGGAAATAATTCTGGAAGGCGTCGCGTCGGCCAGGGCCTATGTTGAAGGTGACATCCCGGCATCTGTCTGGTGTAACTGATGAAAAACCCTGTAAAAACCTCAGTCAGGATGTTCGCAGCTGGAATTTTTGCCACGACCTCCAGAATGCTACGTTAACGCTCTACCACTGAACTACGGCGGCTCGGTAGTTTTTCGAAACATTATAGGTCGTATTAGATACTTTTTTGGAGTGACTAGCGATATACTAACGAGTGACTAACAATGCTAGTGAGTTGTTTATCAAAAGTTAGTACAGCTATAGTTGCTCCTAAAAATATTTCAGAATACGGCTACAGCTGTACATTTTCAGTTAGCTTATAAATAAATGAAAATAAGTTTAACACTTTCGCTTTGAAAACAGTGACGGTCACTTCAGGGGACAAGAAAACAAAATATTTTTTTCACATCTTTTCCAAAGAAAGTGTTTATAACTTCATACATAACATAAACACCTAACACGGAAATATTTTTAATTTGTGATAAGTGACTTGCACTGTAGAAATAAAAACACACGTTATTTACATTTCAAACGTACAGTAACTTTGCACATAATGCATGCGTCAAACTTGGATAACTTTCGTACACTTTAAATGTTCAAAGATGTGCACTGCAAGTGTGCTTATAGCTAAAATAAATGTCTAAAAGAAGTTTATAAACAAGTAAACTTTTGCTCACTTTATGTACACACTTTCATTAAACAATTTTTCACTAATTTTACAAAATGAATAGACAAAATTGAAACAATGATCTTTGAAGGTTCACAGTAAGAAACGGTTTCTTAAAGCTGAGAAAAAAAAAGTTATCTGTGCACCGAAAAACAGATTTCTTAGAAATAAGATATCAGCATGCTCATTTAATTTAAAAAGAGAGCATGCCGATTTGAAAGTAAGTGTTCTTAGTTCCATTCTGGCGTATTCTCATTTTAAATTAAATGAATTGAATTTTAATTATATTTATGACCTTTAGACATCCAAGGCTCAGACCTGGATAGGGGAAGAGAAAGGATTCGGGAAGGTGTCGGCCAGGACCTATGTTGAAGGTCCCAAACCGGCATTTGCCTGATGTGACTGAGGAAAAACCCTGGAAAAACCTCAGTCAGGATGGTCGACCGCTGAGATCGAACCCACGACCTCCCAAATGCTACGCCAACGCTTTACTACTGAGCTACGGCGACTGGGTATTTAAATTAAATTACAAAGTTACATGTCATTTCTAAGAATGTTTTTCAATGCACAGAAAAGAACATTTTTCTCAATGTTTAAGAAATTGATTTTTTGCGTTCTTTCACGAGTCCAAGTTTGTCTATAAGTGGTCTAGGAGCCTAGAAAAGAAGTGAAAGAGAAGTTAGAGACAACGGGAATAGAACCTTGATCTTCTACGTGTGAGCCTGTTGTTTCTTCTTATGTTTTAAGAGAGGTTAAATGTAGTAAATATATGTTGAGTTGCATGGCCAATATCTTTATCATTAAACATCAACAAAATATGTACACTCGGGTGCATTAAAAATTGACGATAGGTACACTTACGAAGTCCGAAAATTGCACAATATGTCAGTACCAATACAGATTCAAAAAAGGCGTGTTACATGTTGTGCTTGCTATGCATAGAAGTTCTATGTTGACAAATTGTACGATTTAGACTTTGAATATTTTCCATTGCCCATTTTCCTTGAATCTGAGTGTGTAAAAAGGGTTCGGAATATTTTTCTGTCAAAAAGTTCACAACGCCATCAGGTAAAACAAAATGCAAAAGAAGCGTTTAAAAATTCACATTCAGCAAGAAATTGCAAACTAATTATATTTCATTTACACATTATTTATGTTTCTTGAACATAAAACTAACATTTACAGAGAAGTTATGGACAAAAAAGTGTATAATAATGTTATTTTACAATTTGAACTTTGAAAGAAAATTAAATCATGTAAATATTACGATTAATAAAGAAGAAATGCATGTTTTAAATCATGCCTTTAACCTTGTTCTTGCAATTAAGCTTGTTCTTGCATTCATATTATTAAATATCAATTAGGAACTAGACATATTTTATTTACCAAAAGAGCTAATACATACCTTCTTGAATATTACGTTTATCATCTAGCACTAGGAGCTTACCTGTAAGTAAACAAAGAATGCATTAATTAGTTCCTTAAAGTTTTCTTGGATAGTCTTAAAATATGCATATTGAATTAGAAAAAGATTATGATCAGTCGTATTCTCATTTTTATTGGACAATAAATAATTTACGAAGCTGCAAGTCAAGTCTGCAAGTCTGACAATCTTAATTTGTGATGACATTTCCACAGTTAACATCTTATTATCAAGTCGTATCTTGTCCAGAAGTCATAAATGTTGGGAAATAAAAAAAAACACACTTTTTATTTTTCAATGATAGGAAAAATCTGCACCCATGAATATTTTAGAAATAGTACTAAAAGTTTAATTTACCAAGATTTTCCATTTTTTGTAAAAAGGAGAATTGGGAAATATAAAATATATTCCATTTTTACTGTGAATTACTTTTTCTATACACTTATTTCCTTTGATAATTAAATGATTTTACAGGCGTTCTGGATTCATTAAACTTTGCTAATATATTAGAAAATAATGAAATGAACTAAATCATGCCAATATCTCAATTTTACACTTTTGTGGACAAGGGACGTTTTGATAATAAGCTCCAGAATATGAAGTTCGATAAACTCAGTTTTTATTTTAATATTTTTCTCAAGGGCCATATTTTGAAGACTGTAACTCCATAATATATTAATTATTATACCATAGTTCCAAAGGTGAAACGGGTCACCGGGTCAATCGGGTAAAGTTTTGGACTGGGTCACCGGGTTTATGCATCAGACCCGGCCTGAACTGGTGGCCCGATTTGTACCCCGTGATCTGGAAGGTAAAGCAGAGTTTTAAATTATTTTTGTGCGTTTGAACAATGTCTTGCAGAGGTGACTGTGACCGGAGGTATAACCCAGAGTACCTAAAATACGACGCCAAAAATTCCCAGTTCATTTAAGTTCTCAGACCGAGTCAATCGGCTCAAGCTTAGGACCGCGTGACCTATGTTCGGTTTCAGGCCGGGTCACCAAAAGTGATCCAGTTTTAGCTCTGCTTAGTTCAACTACTCAAGAAATAAGTTTGATAAACCAAATTTAATTCTACTTCCTCTATACACGCCGTTCATACACTTCCGTAGATTCATCTACCTCCGATGAATGTCAATTACTTGAATACGAAGTTTAGAAACAGAATTTTGAAATCTAGCAGAATTTAATTTTGACATTTGGAAATTATGGTAGATTGGAAGTACACTTGGATTCAAAGAAAATATCCTATGCAATTTTTTTAAGTATGAAAGTTTTACAAGTTGCGAACACTGAACATATATACTGGTGGTAATGGGACGCGCGAATTTTAAATCTAGGTTTATATCTAATATTTAGCGTTGTCATATTGTGAAAATTGTGGGACTTACTAAGTGGCCATTTTATGTGAATCTAGGTGTACATGAAACGGAAATCAACTTGAGAATCGCGAATAGAAAGTGGTACCAATGTCATATCTCTAGTACGATGACTGAATACAAAACATTTTTATAAGCAAACACTTTTTATACATCTCACGATTTTACAGTAAATTTAGCTGTTCTATGAAGTTAAACTTCCTATAAAAATTAATTTGTTCTCTCTCGTTTCAGATTATGTATCATTTAAATGTTTCAAAGGATAGGGAGTTCTATCTTGGGCCAATAATTCTTGTTATTGTGAATATCTGAAGTTATGTATGGCCTTTAGGCTTCTCAGGCTCAGGCATAGATAGGGTGGGGAGAGAATGTTGAAAGGTAGCCGTCAAAGGCCTAGTTAGTAGGTACCATCCCGGTATGATTGAGGAAAAACTCTAGAAAAACCTTTGTTACGATGAGGGGGCCCGTTAGAATCGTTCCCAAGACCAACGCTCCACTATTCTGCTACGGCCGCTCGGTGTTAATGTCAATACGTTTTTAATTTGAAATACTTTGAAATGTTTCCAAAGTTGATTCCAGATATGGAATCGTCAAAATTTGTGACAAAAAGTTCAAATAATTTGGTAATTGTAAAATATTACAAATTAGATACAAAACTATAAATTATTCTGTCATTTGAAGTGAGATAATTATTATGAATCGACAGAGCATCATGGAGTAACTATGACTAAAATTGCTCGGTGTTCATCGTGTTTAATTCAATCTGTGCATTCAAGGAACTTCTTCGGAAATCGCGACAAATTATTAGAAGAAACGTCGTCACCCTACGCACACATGTATCATGAGTGTCCACTTCGTGCTCCATCGTGCACATTCTATCGTTCCTCGTTTAACCCATCTGGGCTCCATTTCCTAACCATGATCATTGCATGTTATCGTAAACTTCAGGGAATATCACGATAAACACCACTCGAAGGCACATTCCTAGCGTTTAGCGAACGAATAATAGACCTAGTTTTTAAATCATCTATTGGTTCTGTCGACTTAAACATCGAAAAATCTTTAGGTTACTATGGTCTACAGCGCCTTACACTTTGATATAAACATGGCAGAGGAAATTGGGAAGCTAATGGTCAGGCTTACATGGAAAGTTCTATCTCGGCATTCGCCTCGAGGAAACCCTGGAAATCTTAAGTCAGGATGATCGCATGAGTGGAATTCAAAGTAAAGGCTTCCCAGTGCTTCTCCCAAGTAAATGACCTTAACTACTGGACAACGGAGCCTGGGAGATTTATATTAACAGGATTAAAACCCAAAACAATAGGCAAATACTACGTAACGTTAATGTAGTGGCGTCTGTGGCTTGGTAATAGGAAGAGACTGTGCGGAAAAGCTTATAATACCTAATAGGTACACGTGACTGCATCCAATTCGAATATACATCGTATGGAAGGGGATAAGTGATAGTTTGAACTCATTGTAACAGTGGTTGCGTTCTCTGATGAATTGTTTGTATATCGCAGTGTCATAAGAATCAACTGAAGACTTGGCTGATGTCTTCACGCCCAAGTACTTTCGGGAACTTCCTGCGCCTATTAAGAACAGAAGTTTACACTCGAACAAACACATATTTCCTCTTTCTCAAACCCCTCATTTCCTCCATCTTTCACACACATACACCAACACAATTTAACACATTTTCTTGGAACTGATTCCTTTCGTCTCACTGACTTTCCGACATCACCCCTCTTTCAGACCGAATCTTCCATCTTCGTCGTTATTGGCCTCCGATTGAAAATCACTCTTCTCAAAGGAACAATCCACCTGTCGTTTGTTTCTTGATTTCTCTGTTACAACCTCCGGTGGAAGCAACGAACACGTTTAAAGCATTGAGTAGTGTGAGAAACGCTGTTGTTGAAAGGAATTGCCTCTCTGAAGGGCAGTAAAGAAGGCGTTTCGCTTGAGAAGCTTGTGCGAGAAAAGTTGAACTTCGAAAAACAGTTTCAATGGAAATATTCCAATTCTCGCCAAAAACTTTTTGAGCAATGGGATCTGAAATTTATGCTACTTGGCCAGTAACAATTTTAGCCCAGAAGTCTGAACTGGTTACAAATCAGTATAACGACGAACTGAACTTTGGAAGTAGCAGTCGAAAAACGATAAGGTCGTGGTAACAAATGTTTATAGTACGTACCGAACCGTCGTAGCTCAGTGGTAGAGCGTTGGCGTAGCATTCGGGGGGTCGTGGGTTTCATCGAAGCGGTCGAGAATCCTGACTGAAGTTTTTCCAGGGTTTTTCCTCAGTTACACCAGGCAAATGCTGGGATGGCACCTTCAACATAGTCCCTGGCCGCCTTTCCCCTACCCTATCTCCGCCTGAGGCTTAAATGCCTAAAGGCCATAAATAAAAATCAAATTTGTAGTACGTCTTAGTATGATAAGGTGAAATCTCTATCTAAATCTTATTACAACATTCACTTTAAAAGATGGCTCAAGATTTATTTCAGTTCACCCTGGTTGGAACTTGAGTTTGAATTTTATTTAAGGACTTTCGGCAACTTTGGCTCAGGCTTCACCTTGGTAGGAATTTCACATAAAAGTCTGGTCAATAGAAATCTGTAGAGTAGCAGGTTTTGATTCTCAAGGTACTGCTTTGTCTGCGAAAACTGGATAAGATCTAAGAAATAAGGTAATCAAAATCGTGATAGTAGATTTCGAATCCAAGATATTTTTTTTACGAGGCAAGCATTATATCTTAAAAGCATGAAGGTACACTAATGGAGCTGCCATATTGATGAAGCAGTGAGATATCATGAACCTTTTATTTTGTGGCTACTGACCGCACTTTGTCATAATAATAGAAACATAAAAATAAACCCCGTACGATATATGATATGCGGTAATCAAAATTAATAAAGTACCACTGATATTTCAATTAGTTATATCGTTGAAAAGGACGGACAGAAGATTTTCAGACTAACTTAAGAGGATTTGGTAGTTCATTGGTTAATATGGATTGCTTTTATCCCAAGCATTCTTATACTTCAAAACTATGTTTAAAGTTACTTATTAGATAAAAGTTTTAGAGCTCCAGCAATATTTAGAAATTGCACCTTAAATCTTATTGGATGGCATTTTATACAAGAATACAAAAATAGGTAAATTAAGGAAGTCGCTCATGTCGCAATATATCTTCGGATCATAAAACAAGCAACACAGAGTCTTTCCTCGAATATAGTAAAAGGCCTAAACTGACTTACAATACAGCTGTAGATTTTTGGAGGTGCTACATATTCAGAATTAGTTTTCATTTATTGTTATTTTAAAATCACTGTCAGTGATTCTATGAAACTTTCAAGGTGACGACTACAATAAAAAGTCTACCTTTTCTTCAAGTGAATATAGTCTTAGCTACGGAACTATATATTGGGACAGCTTATCGTGTCGGTGAAATGGAGATCGATAAGGAGCACATCAGACACTGTTTACTGTGCAGTTCCGAGTTCTGTAGACTTCTGAGAGGGCTCTTGGTTAGCGCGCGGGGTGAAGTGGGAAATGCACAAGCAAGCAAGAACTCGCGCTTTCAGTACCTATCTCACATTGGCTATTAAAAGTGTCTTTCCACCCATGATCACGCTACGACTCCTCCCTCGCGGCTACATAACTCAGAACTAGAATATATTTTTAAGTTCGATAAAGGCAGTAATGCGGCCGTAACATTCGGTAATTGTATGATGAAGATGCAGTTGACGATAGCACATGTCGTCGTTGATTTTGAAAATTAAGGGAGGGAGACAGAAATGAAAATCAACCACAGTCTGGACGTCCATCAGTGTTTTCCGAAGAGGGTCTCGACCAAGCTATAAGAAACAGTCCGAATTCATCCGCAGTGGAACTCAACGGGAGGGGCGCGTTCTGATCTGTGTTTCCTTGCTTTCCGCATACAAAAAATGACCGGTTCTTGCCATGCATAGACACGGGTAATGAGAAGTGGATTCTGTAGAGTACGTACAGCGTCGAAGGGCTAAGTGTCGGGTTTCTGTACGTGTCGACCAATGGAGCGTTAGGTCAGCGACTCGAAGGTCGCAGTTTTGAATCCCGCCAGGAGCATGGAGGTTTGTGGATTTTAACTACCAGGGTCTTAACAATATAATCGTGACGGGCCGAAGTCAAACGTTACTAGAATAGCTTATACAAAATAAAGTTTACTAAAGTTTTTACAGCGACCATCATCGTCCAAACCAGAACTTCAGCCTAAGAAGGTGAAGATAAGTATGTGGTGAGATGTAAAAAGGCGTAATTCACTGGGAGGGGCTGCAACAATAATGACACCTTCTACTGTCCATAGTTGGACAGACTGAAAACAGTACTGAGATCGAAATGGCTATTCCCCGTCAATCGCCAAGGAATCACCCACCATGATAGCGCCAGGCCAATGCTGCTCTCATTATCCATGAAAAATTGATAGACTTTGGTTGGGAAGTGTTTGCCTCACCCGTCCTATTCTCCTGACTTGGCAATACAGACTTATGCGCTTTGAAGAACTTTTTCTGTCGGAAATCTTTGATGAAGTGGAGGCTGTGTAAGCTGCCGTACAACAGCTCTTCGACTTCAAATCTCTACCAGAAAGATAGCAAGAGCTCATAGCAAGAGCGATGGCGATGATACACAGTCCTAGATGAGTTCCATATTGTGTTGTTGGTACTTCTATATGTACACAGAATACGGATAGAGCTTTAAGACGTACTAAATAATAACAATATTACGAATTTACTTTTAATTTTTTTTTAACTCGGAACCACATTTGGACACTTCAGAATGCCTCCATTTTTTCAGAGATATGTGTTATTAATTAACTTCCTGTCATCATATTTAAGGTCATTCTTTGGAAATGTATTGGTAATCTTGTGTCCTTGATGTATTGCACTGTTAAACATTTTGGGAAAGTGCCTTCCTCGTATATCCAGTAAAGTTTCAGATGAATGTTGGTATTTGCCTTTATTTTCAGTAATCCTGAAAAACCCACGAAAGATTTCATTTAACTTATAGGAAAGTCTCAAATTTCGTGTTCGCCCATGTGCAGATGGAGAAAACAGTTTCTTATCGTAATCGTGCATGCAAATTCTGATCAAGTTTTTGCTGCCGCCACTTTAATCACGCACTTCAGCAAAAATGGGAAATAATCTCAGTGAATGGGGATTCGACCTCTAATTGAGCGTATGCGCGAACAAAAGTCTATGTTACAATTTGCGTGTATTGAGAAAAATGGCAAGAAAGTTGCAACTTGTCCGCAGGGTGAGGTGGCACTGTATGATATAACATATAGACTTTTGTTCCATCAATTCACCACACTGTTTAAGCGTGCGCTCACTCACAGGATGAGCTAGTAACGGACTTTTATTCCACGGTTTTTGTATGGAATTTCCCTCCAGCAATTTCTGAATGCCGAGGCTACTTGTTACAATATGCTCCAACCAAGCGCTAATGCATATCAAGGACACACTAGAGATCTTTGTTTCGTAAATAGCTCTACTTATACAAAAAGTGTCATATAGATATTTGTTCGCGCATACGCCTCAAATGATAAAATGACAAAGTGACTAAAGCATGGCGTAACCTTTCGTTTTCGGTTTATGTTTTCCCTTATGTGTTCCCTTCGGTTATGTGTTCCCTTATGTTTTCGAGATTCGAGCAACTTATTTCTGTTCCTCTATCCTACTTTGATGTAGCGCTTTCTTTACTGGTTATTTCGTCCAGTCAGTAAGACGCTGGACTTCAGTAAGACGTGTTAAAACCTCGCTTTAGGCTTCATTTTTTCTCTTGCTCCAAGCATTACTGAAAACTAAATGGTAGCTGTTATCTATTAGACAAGTTTTTGGAAATCTGCAAGCAGCTACACTCCAAACAAAATTATTGGTGTTTATTGCCACCCCAAAAGGGGTAATAGAACACCTCTCTCTACCTCTACACAAATTCCAGTGCTGGATAACACCAATTCTAGTGTTGGTTAAAACCATCCGGGGTGTCCAACACCGTTTCTGGTGTTGACAAACACCTCTACCGGTATTCAGAAACACCGTTAGGAGTGTTAATAAACACCATTGAAGATGTTCCCTAACACTTCTAGCGTTGCACTTTAACACTCCTAACGGGTGTTTCCTAACACCGGTAGAGGTGTTTGTCAACACCAGAACGGTGTTGGACACCCCGGATGGTGTTAACCAACACTAGAATTGGTGTTACCCAGCACTGGAATTGGTGTAGAGTTAGAATACATTGGAATTGGTGTATTCTATTACACCTTTTAGGGTGGCAATAAACACCAATAATTTTTTTGAGTGTATGGTTGCCTAGCTTTCTGCAGGAATGTTTCCGAAAAGTTTTTTACAGTGTGAAGTGGTTTGGATATCAGACGGGAAATGAAAATGGTAGCCGATAATAAGTTCTTTTTTCCTTTAACATTCGTAATTAATAAATGAGAAATGGAAACATTGTTCTTGGAACAATCGAAATTTTGTACTGGTTTATCGTTTTTCATTCCGTAGTTAGCCGTTGTATCTCTTTATACGTATCACATCAATGCTACCGATCAACTTATATTTCAATTTCCTTTCAAGAAAATTGCTTTCGTATCTTAATTACCACGCGTTATTGTGTCAATCAATCGCGTATACGTGATTTGAATCAATTGGCTTCAGTGGTAATTGATGTGTGTGTTTGTGCTGGCACACGGTCGATAGTGTTGCTAGAACTCAATCTTTGTAATTTGTTGTTATAGAGAGTGATTTCGATTAGGAACTCTACAAAAGATAAACATAACACGAGAAGTTAAATATATTTTACGTAACGAACACACAATGCCTG
>JAGDQP010044763.1:0-15794 GCA_022664845.1 Lepisma saccharinum
TATGGGCCAGTCTAGTAACTTTGGACTTCGGCTCGTCACGATTCGCCTTTAGCTGTTAATTGTTAAAATCCACACCCATGCCCCTGCCGGGACTCGAACCCGGGACCTTCGAGCAATGTCTTTAGTATAATTTCTTCTGCTTTGCGTTTGGAACGCTTTGAAAACTTTTCGCTGATTTATGTAATAATACAACTTACAAAAAGCACTGAAACATTTATGTGTAGCTGTTCGCTGGAAAGTCTTTCGAAGAGAAGAACGTGAAGAATTGTAATTGTAATGAAAAACCTGCTTACTGGTCGGTACACGTAATGAATAAGGAATATGACCAAGAGCGCTCATGTTACGATTTTTTTTTTGGGGGGGGCAAAGACACATGCACATACTGCCTTCTTTTTTAACTGACATGATCCCCACATTTTGTGCCATGTTCGTAATAGTATTATTTTCTTTCCCTTGCCCCCCCTGTAAATCATTGTCTTAAAAATACGCGCCGTGCAATACCCCTCGAGCGAAGGAGAGGGGGAAAGCTCACGCAATCAAAGCATCTTGTAAAACTTGTACAACTGCGCAGGTGTTTGCGTTTCTAATTATTCGTGCTTTTTCAATTGGGGTTGTTGTTCTACGATATTACAACCACCACTCCTATCCCGCCACGCTCTGCACACTTGTTTACGTTTCTAATGCTTTTGAAAGATGTCGCTATATTCGCCAAGTGTACAACGTCCAAAATGCTTCCTTTTCTACACTCATTCCAAGGTTCCTTTCCTTGACTCCTTTGGTTTCTCAGCAAAAGGAAGGAAAGGAAGTATTTAGGATTGGGCCTCTCAAGTCTCTGCATTAGGAAGAAAATAGAGAGAACATACATGACGTCACATGAAGCGAAATTACGGTTCATCGGCAGCCATCTTGTGTGAGCCCATTAGAGTCCCTCTATACCGAGTACTGTGAGGATTGCCTTTTTCGATAGCAGGAGCGTTGTGCACCTCAGAGAGGCAATACTCGAAAAAGAGGGCCTCTAAATATGGGGCCACTTAATATGGCCGAAATAGCTCGTCTCTTCCGTCTCTAGGCTTCATACCACTCTCCTAAAAAAAACAACCTAAGGTTCCCTCTATTTACATTCCTAACTCTATGCTGCATACCCTCGGCGCGTGGCAGTCGTCAGATGTCCATAATTTCCACTCCGGAGTCCGGACACTGTCCGAAACTCCCAATCTATCGCCGAATAGAAATTCAATTCGTGGCCGGAGTGAAACTGAAGCATGATGCAATTCTGTGTAATATATTTTCGTTGACGTGTTATTCAAGTTATGCATGTTACTTTCAGATCTATTTGTTTTCGAGTTGTACACAGTGAGGGTTGTGTTATAACTTTGACATTGGAACTTGAGTTACAAAGGGAAAATGCTTGTGTAGGTATTTCGTGTTGACATTTCTTTTTTTGTCATGGTTAAGTGCAAGGGTTATTTTTAATGTGTTTGTGTGTTTTTATGTAGATATGTTAATGGCAAGAGCATAGAACACTATGTCCCCTATGTTTGAAATTCAATTTACGATAAGCACAGTTAAACTAACCTGAACTAAGCTTCTGCAAATAATCTGGAGCGAACTTCCGATAGGAATTTAAAATTGAATGAAAACTTCATAGTGTGAAACGGGACGTGCAGTTATAGTTTTACGTCGCCAGACAACCACTTGATATTTTTTGTTCGGATTTTCACTGTTCCTTTCTCTATTTCACTTCCGAAAGCTAAATTTCTGTCCACATCACGGCTTGAACATCCCATTCCAGCACTTCGGGCCATATACACATGTTTTCAGGATTTTCCCTCATTTACACTTACAATGCTTTGGATATACTTATAGACACTTAAAACATCTGCACTTACTTAAGTAGTGATCAAGGGCATTCGGAGGTTAGGTAAGGTCAGGTGCGGTGTTTTTTTTATTGCACACGCGACTACAAGAGGTTACACTGTTTGCCGCTAATATGCAACTGCAAGGGAGTCTTATTCATGGCGCTGCGATCGGTTTTCACATCGTCTTTTATTTACAATGACCGAACCTTGCCCTTTTAAGCGGGTAAGAAACATTCGTTATTTAAAGTAATTAGGCACTTTAGACAAGTAGCGCAGCGCACATTTTACATAAGACACCTTCCATTATTTACCCACGAAGTCCATTTCTCCTGTAAATTTTTCATTTTTTGACGACGTAAAACTATAACAGCACCAAACCGCAAAATAAGCACCAATTTTATTTACTTAACTAGCTGATACCATTGAAGGTACATGTCATGATTTTTGGGTGTTTTTAGTAATGCTTAAAGGGTACAAGAAGAATGTTGCTTGTTTCATCGAAGAATGAGTATTATGGTATTTGTGTTTTTACAAAAATTGGGCACACCAAATTTCTTCAGCTAAATTACAATTCGGAAATAATTTTGAAGGGTAGAGATACTGCAACTGGGCGTTAGAAAATGGAAAAATCACAGGTACAATGGATTATAATCTTCAGCAATGTGTAAGAAGTAAAATTATGTAGGCGGAGTGAATTTTAGTGAAGTAGTTTTCAAGAAAGGACTTAAAATGGGCTAGGTTTTACTTTATGTGGCCCAACATCAACCACCCTATTGACCAATACTACGCGGTCTACGTAACTGGTTTTTAAAAAAGTAATGCTTCCATACGCACAACGAGATGCTACCCAAAAATTAGTATCACAACTACTCGAGAATAATAAATTTAAATTCGTAAAATACGCACTTCAGGTCCATTCGGATATGGTCACACGCGGAGGAATAATAATCGCATCACTTACTTATAAATGGATAGCGGACATTACTCTTATGAATGACTCCCATGACAGGCAAGCCTGTCCGTCCTTTCCCCCTACCAGCACGTTACATAATTATACTTATGTATGGGTTAATATTGTCGAATGCTTAGATCCCGCCCCCCTTCCCTTTGCCCTTGACACTCGCTCCATTCAAGCAGACACTTAATTTGCCACCAACCTGTTAATTGCTCGGGGCCTGCAGCAACAAGAAACTGGTGAAGGACACACAAGTACTGGTATCAAGGAGAGACAAACTATTAAACAAAAATTCACACAAGTACCCGTCGAAGTGTTCGTCCCTCCTTCCTTGCGCAGGTTGAGAACACGCCACCTTAACTCGATTGATTGCGTGTGAATTGCAATATTGTTCTGGCCCATGAGCTCTCGTATGGATCACCGCTCTCTGGAGTGCCTTCAAATTCAAACGAATCGTTCACCTTGAAGTGTTTGGACCCATTGTCCGATAGACAGTCATACGCTTTCCAACAGTCAGAGATTATGTAGTTCCCGGTAAGATTCTCTCCTTGATGGCACCCAGTAGGGTATCCTTGTTTCTCACTTCCACCGGAACTACAAAAAATTTCGTTGGATCGCCCCTCTGCACTCTACTAACACATCTTCCCCTATTGTATTTTATTTTTCCCAACTTCGATTCATCAATTTCAATTACAACACCAGGACAGCCTATCTTCTGCTAATTTCGAATACACCAATCGGCACAAACTCTCTGCAGAATCTACTCTTATCACACACTTCAATTCTGATAGAATGAAATCCGTTCGAGGGTTACTCACTTTACACCTCAAAATACAAAATCTCTCCCACTGGCAAGTGAGACTCTTCAAAGCAGAAACACGTATGTTGTAGTTCCTCCCCTCCTTCCACCTGCGGGTAATTCCATGTCAATTCAACACAGAAAAGTAACATTTCCAACTTGACCCTCTCCGATTTCTTTCAAATTAGGTGCATTCAACGATAGATAGATAGATATGACAATTATGAGGAAAGTTACAGGTCTGCAAACTTTGAAAATTGTGTGAAATTTAAACACGCTGTCTCGAGATAAATGACTATAATCTGGTTTTAATCCGGATACCGCAATGAAACATATTATTGAAAAGCTAATGAGCAGAGCTTTTAATAGATATGCAGTATGTCCTGTTTCAAAGAATTTTCACGTTCGAGGTGAAACCTGACCTTTATTTTTGACCTTGAATATCTCAAAATACCCCATCTTCAAATTCTTTGAAAAAGATATATTTCATTGCTCCAACATATTACTATCAAGATGGCACACCAAAGGCATCATGCCCAAAAAATTGTTTTTCTACATCACTGCAGTACGGTATCAAAATGTACTACACAGCACGTAGATATGAAACACCAATTATTGATATGTACACGCCATAAAGAATGGTGTACAAAAAAAATCATGTTTAAATTTCCAAAGTTTGCAAACCTGTATCTTCCCTCATAATTGTCATATCCCTCTGCAAATTGGTAGTTTTCCATCTCTTATCAGGATCATTGAATGTACCAAAGTTGAACGAAATCGGAGGGAGTCGGGTTGAGCAGTGTTTTTAATTCACATGGAATTATCCCTGCCACACTTAAAAACATACCAGTTGTTTACTGTCGTAAGTAAAAACTCTTTCCCGCATTCACTTTTCCGTTTTAAGAGTCCATGTCTCTCTGCCAATTTCAAAACTCTACGTTCATTTAAGAAATAATCTCTTGCAAAGTTTAATGCTGAGATATCGCAACCACCACACAACGCCATTTAAATTTTCACTAATTTCGGAGAGTACGCCACTTTCCCGCTAGAGATGGGCAAAATAATAACGTAACTGATTTTTTATAACTGTTAATTTTTTCAATTGTTTTAACTGTTTCTAGTTTTGAAAAAGTTATTCATAACACCTTACTGCATACAGGCTACACAGAGTAACTTAAGCTACGATGGTGCTTTTATCCCATTTCTTTTTTTACAGCTGCGAATCAATATATCTCCTACTTTATCCTCTAGCGTCCTGACGTTAAAGTTTTGACAGAAAGTATGAAAAAAATATATTGAGATCTACTCTTGGGACATAAATATGACATTTTTGCACTTAAAAAGAATTTTCGCACTATATTGTGGGAAATGTGTCATATATGACATATTGGGTCGCTATCAAGACCATCCATACAAAGATATGGATTTAAATTTGCTTTTATTTTCAGGTTATGATAATCTATAAACCTTGTTTTTCTTTCTCATATAATGTTCAAGTGAATATCTAATGATTCTGAACATATATTTTGTATCACGATTTAAATGAACAGATTTAGCATTTACTCAAAACGTTCTAACTTATGCTCACTAGTGATATGATTCCGTAAAATAATGAACACCTAGAAGAAATTTAATCTTAACATTACAATAGCACAGCTGCTACTGAATGACCGCGAACGGCGACGTCTGGGCGGACTCAACCCGGCAACAGTGCGTGATTTGACAACAGGAATCAATGCAGGACGTTCCAGGAATGAGTCTCAGAGGTCAGTGCAGCGCAATTTCGTCTCCATGGGGTATCCCAAACGAAGACCGACACATGCACCGCTTCTAATCGCTGCCCATCGGCAACTGTGACTCACATGGGCTCTGGAACACGTAAATTGGGCCTTAGAGGACTGGTAACGTGTAGCGTGGTCAGATGAGATACATTTCCCATTGGTACGCGCGGATGGTAGGTTCCGGATATGGCGCAGACCCTATGAACCCAAGTTGTCAACAAGGCACTGTGCAAGCTGGTGGTGCGTGTTTACCTGGCATGCTTTGGTCCGCTTGAACCGGACATTGATTGGAGAGCGCTGTGTTCAGCTGCTTTGTGACCATCTCCAGTCTTTTTGGACTCTGTGTACCTAGCCAGCAATAGGGGTTTCCAGGATTACAATGCGCCATGTCACCGGGCCGCAATGGTACGCGACTGGTTTGAGGAACATTTTTTCAACTTCTAACAAATGATATGGCCCCCAGGATTGCCGGATATGAACCCTATCGAGCACTTGTGCTATATCCTCGAACGGGTTATTAGTTCCCAGGATCCTCCACCTGCAACAACCACCGAATTTTGGACGGCAATCGATACAGCATACCTGCACATCCCTCCAGCGGACTACCAGTGACTAGTCGCGTCCCTACCACGTCGAGTTGCTGCACTTCCCAGTACTCGAGGGTTCCACACGTTATTAGGTAGGTATTCCAAGACTTTTGGCACTTCCGTGCAACATTCTATGAAATCTGCCTGAAATGTAGTTTCAAACCGAAAAAGTGGACACCTACGAAGAAATGTAATATACAAGTTAACCAAAAAGGTTTTTGGCGTGCTAGAGCAGTGATAAACAAAGAGCAATACAGTGGACGGTACCTTTAGGTTTCGAAGTAAGCTCCATCAGCATCCAACACCTTTTGCCAACGTTCCTGCAGCTGCACAATATCCTGGTGATAAAAGTCGGCGGTCTTCGAGGCAAAGAAGTCCGTGAGTGCGTGGCGAAGGATCCCCCACGGAGGTGGTTGTCGAGGGAATTAAACAGGTGGTAATCTGTTGGCGCAAGGTCCGGTGAATATGGTGCATGACACAGTGTCTCCCCGCCAAGTTGCTGAAGGGTCTCCCGGGTCTTCTTTACCACATGTGGCTTGGCATTGTCGCTGAGAACCAACACACCCTTGCGATTCTCGTTCGGCCGCAATGCACGATGTACCCTTTCCAGCTGCTGTGAGTAGAGGTCAGCAGTGGTGGTCTGGCAAGGAGCTCGTAACGCACCACTTGGCGACAAGTCCACCTTTCGTGGATGCATAGGTGGTCTTGAGGTGTGAGGAACAGGGTCACGTGACGACAACCAATATCTGGTACGCTTGGGAGTGTCATAGAGGACCCACTTTTCATCACCAGTGAGCAAGAGATCAAATATGAGTTTGTTCAGGTGCCGAGTGAGCAAGGACAAACAGGCTGTCACTCGTTGTTCCTTGTTGGCTGCCGACAATGTGGTACCCACTTGCTTAACCTGTATGATTTCACTATCCCGTGCAGGTGCAGTCTGACTGTTTCTGCGTAAACATGGAATATTTCTGTAAGTTCATCAGACGTTAGACGACTGTCCTCCTCGATGCCTGCTTTCAGAGCCTCGTCATCCAACATATGTGGCCGTCCACTGCGAGGTTCATCAGCAAGGCTCACATCTCCCGAACGGAATTTCTAGAACCAATGCCTGGCATATGCGGCGACTTGATGCGACAGCTGACAGGCCCACTATAAAGTCATACAACAAACACAAGCGAACAAGCTGCTTCCATACCTTCATTTCTCTTTTACATTGGATAAGCTATGACTTCTGTGTGTGAGCACCGTGCCTGTATTACTGAAGTTCGATGGTCAGACTAACTCCCGATCCCTTGGCAGACACATGCGTCATTTTGGTTCCTGTTTGTGAGCGCATGATTAACGGGACGTCAAAAACGGCAAAAACTTTTTTGGTTATCTTGTATTTCTTCTCTACAGATATGGCAGAATATTATTGACCCAATTTTTAATTAAAAGTCCATAATAATTTTCTATTTCTTTCGTCTTCTCTTTGGAAACATGCTTCAATTTGATAACTTTGAATCCTTCCTGCCATCTATCGGCGAAGCCATGGTAAAACAAGTGACACGCAAACAGCGCAGAATGTACGTATACAACACGGCAGGCAGAATAGCCCGATTGAACTTCCCGCGTCTAAGACAAATGTGATATATATAACACGCGGGGACGCTAGAGGTTATGAAGTGATATTTTAAACTATTATTTTTAAATAACTGTTACTGACAAATAACAATTAGGCCAATCTCCACTTCCCGCTCTTCTTACGTCACGCAGTTCCCACCTCCGCCTATGGCGGAAGCATATATAGTCCCACGTATATCTACGTATTTAGCCCAGAAAACACTTGATCATGACTCACAAAGTTACTCTAATTTGTGTTTGGACACTCCTACACACTTTAGTAACATCACCTTTTTCCTGTAAATTTTACTTCCTTTGGAGTAGATAAAACCGAACTCCTTAAATTTGAGTGAAATCAAAAGTGCCTACGGTATGAAAGCACGTTATATATGTTTGCATCACTGCTTTTATTTTAGGGTTGTCCTTTTCCGTTATTTGGCGGTAAGTTATACTGCTGGCAGGTAATACGAAAGAATTGATAGTTTTTGGTGAAAATAAGAAAACCGACGTGATTCATTACACAGCAGAAACACATGTTAGGCTGGTTTTACATACATGCGCTTGCTACGTATTTTTCTTGCGATTGCTATCGCGTGTGTAATAATAAGAAGCAGCGAACCTGACTCCTAACATCCACAAAACCAATGGTCACTATTTTATTAACAGTAAATCGCTTGTCCATTAAAAAATACCGAACCTGACTCCTAACCAAACGTCACTATTTTCTAGTAATGCCTATCGCAATTACTCGGTGTCTGGGATCTGCGACCGCTGCAAGAGTCACCACAACATGGTGGATTCATGCCGTTCTACTCTTCTTCTGTCTGCGTTTTTTGCCACCTACGTGGGATCGACGTTTCTGATGAGTCTTCTCCACAAAGCCCTGTCCTGAACTTCCCCTGACAGACCTTTCTCCCCGAGATTATTCTTAACCCTATCCATCCATTTCCTCCTTGGCCTCCCTCTACCTCTCTTGCCCTCCACTTCCATTGTCATCATTCTTCTGACTACATAGTCATTTGTTCTCCTCATTACATGTTCATACCACTGTAGTCTTCTTTCTTGTGCCTTAGGTATCTCTATAACTTGGTTGTTCCTCTTACTCTCACATTTTTCACTCTGTCTCGTCTTGTTATTCCACACATTCAACATAACATTCTCATTTCGGTGACATCTCTTTTCTTGAGCTTTATTGGCCATGTACATTGCCAAAAGCACGTGACGGGTTGTCTCGCCGTTCTACTAGGTAAGTTTAACTTTATTTTATTTCTATCATGTTGCAGGTGTCCTTATGACAATTTTGCACACGGTTTAGGAAGTTCTGCATGCCAAATACGACGTAAAAGAGATCGTTTGCTAAAGTTCCAAGTTCAAAAGGCAATGGAAAATTACTTGTAGAGCGATTTTCACGGTGGAAGTGATAAGAGTGAAGAAATACCGGTAAAACGCGGTTGTGGTCGTAGTGCTTTAAAGGGTGAGGAAAAGAAGAAATGTTCAAGTTTGAACATTGTAACATTAAATTATGCCTGACGCCCACTTGCACTATCTGCACCTTTTGAAATAAGCTGACAGTTTTAATATTAAGGAGATAAGGGTAATTTATATTAAAGTGAACTACAAAGCCTACTGTTAATTTCGTGGGCTGAATACCATGTAAACTTTAGTAACAAAGAGAGAGTATTACAAAGGTCGCATGTGTACATGCTGGAGTAATTAGCACCAGCATACCTGGGGTATTAGGCACTATGCTTATCTGATTATTTAAGTGGTAATTGCAATATAAATAGGAAATATATTCCAATAAATTAAGTGTACGTAGAAGCACACTAATGCAGATGAGGCAAAAATTGTATCCTGATAGGCGTAGCGTTTGCTTTCTTTCTATTTTCCAAAGTTGATTCTGTGCCACTGGCCATGAGCCATTTAGAAGGAATGTGATCAACAGTGCCGTATTACAGCACGAAAGCCTTTGTTCAGCATCAGGTAAGCCATTGTGAAAGAAAATGAGAAAATTAGACTATGGTGCATACCTGAGAGAATGGAATTGATGAAATAGCTGCAGTATGAGTGACCAGCCTGACAGGTTTTTCCAGGGATTTTCCTCAGTCACACCAGGCAAATACCGAAACGGTACCAACAAACTAGGCGCTAGCCAACCACCTTCCAGCATCCTGTCTTATCAGAGTGTCTACCTCCCTGGAAAACCTGGAATACTCAGGGAATTTTATAAATCTGCAAAACTCAGGGAAATCTATAATTTTTTAGGGAAACTCAGGGATATTTCTGAGGCGGGCTTGTCCATAGTTGATAAAGAGCACTGACCCGGCAAGGCGGAGGTCGTGGGTTCGATTCCCACTGCTAACCGGATTTTTTCAACGTGTTAAAATCCTTTATTTAAATAAATTATCTTTTTATTTCACTTGTTAAATCCCAATAATATACAAGATGTTTGGACTGGGTGGTGGTGGTGGTGGTGGTGGAATTAACACAAAATGTCATTGCGTACTATTTACATGTTCTACGATACTAAGAACTCAGATAATATGGAAAACCTGAAAAACTCTGGTAATTTCAAGTCATAAAATTAGTAGATACCATGGTAACCAGTTTTTCTGTACATTTGTCAGTATCCTTAAGTTTGAATATGTTTTGCATACAAAATACTTGCTGCTTTTACATACGCTATCGAAATATAGGTTACTGTATTAAACTCAAAGAAAAGCGTTTGTTGAATTATTTGCATCCATTAAAAGAATGTGTAAAACATATTATACAAAAAGGGGAATAGGAGCGAAACTTCAGAAATCATCCCAAAAATGATCTAAAATCGGAGAAAGGATTAGTAAACCTTCAAACACCGAAGATCGCATAATAAAATAAAAAATGCTTCAGTTTTACTTGAGATTATAATCCGAACTGTTCCACGACTGTCAGAAAGATTACTACATTTCATCAAGTTTCTACCCCTAGCCAGAACAAACCTCAATCGCTTTGTCTTATCCAGAGACTGTCAAGTGACAAACCGCCTCCGCACAAAACCTATCGCCATTAACATTAGGCGCCCAATAGATTGTAACTGCTAGGTGAGGTACAGATGTGTTTATCAAGAGGACATTCGCGTAGCAAAGTCTCGTTCCTTCAAGTACAAACAGGAGCAGGTTGGTAAACAACATATAAGGTACAAATTATAGGTCTGTCTGTAAAAGAAACTCTTGGGGTTTCTTGTAGCGCACATTTTTTCTGTGGGCGCAGTTATAGTTTATCCTGGTTTTTTACCCTTTGAAATGAGGACTGACTACCTGCCTCCCATTTTCGTAGAGGAACCATTTTTCGTATCCTGTAGTGAGGCGCTGGATGAATGAGAGTTTGATATTCGTGTGCAAAAGAAACACAGGTGAGTTTTTGGTGTCATTCGAAGGAGAGACACTCACCTCTTCTTTTGAAATCACAGCTATGTGTAAAGTATTTCATCCAATGGCTTTTTAATTGAAAACAATATCTGCTATGTGCTTGGTTTCGTAATTCCTGTTGAGTGAAAATAAGACTTCAACATTTTTTCGTGGTAAAATTGAATTGACTATACTTGCTAATAGATATCTCCATTACTCAGTGCAATTAACATCCATTATTATCGAAGTATGCAAAAATAACAGGTAAGTTTTAAAACACATTTTTTTGCTCTCCTGAAAAATTTGTAAAAATGCTCATAGCAGATATTGCGAATTCAACGACGATGTGCAGTTTCCGAACTCTCATAATGCGTGAAAGTGGTTCAGGAGAGTCTTCTTGGAACATCTCATATAGACTGGAAAGTGTCTGTCTGAGTGATGATTTATATTACGAGTGAAAGTTTGGATATTTCTTGATAAATAATCTGTTTTCACGGAAGACTTAAAATGTCCATTTCATCCCCACGCTATCCTGTCTCCATTGGAGTTTTATCCAAACATAACGTTCCGTTAATGTTTTTGTTTTGATTTGGCGGCTGAGATGGTCCGCTAAAACTAGTATTGTAGATTCGATCTCAAGTAATTTATTTCTGTTTAGTGTGTTAGGTTTTTGTTTTTGAATTTAATTTGTAAGGCCTTTAGGCAATGGCAGAACCCCGATGAAACCTATTGCATATGATGTTTGTCCACCACTAAGCCCACATGGAACGAGTAGGGATTGAACCGACGACCCCAAGCACAAGATACGAGCGCTCTTGCCATTGCTACCGCGGCCTCTGTTACGTTTTTGGTATTTGTGGTACAGGTAAGATGTTGGTTGAAAGCCTCACAACCACGTCAAGGTCTCTTACCTTCTGTGAGGGCCTCTAGTATTTTTAAAGTTGGTAGAGGGACGCAAGATCGTTTGTACCGTACGATCTTACGCCGGAGAACCAACTGACACAGCATTTGGTCGACTGTGTGTACGCGGCTGGTGTTCTCGAATGTGTGTGTTTTCTCGTTCCTGTTGAAGTTAACAGATGCTTCACTAAACCTGACTTGGCAAACCCCTTGCTATTTCTGGAACCATTATAGCGAGAAGCTTGCCGGGTACTCTTTAGCAAATCATTTGTTAAATTCCGGGATACTGAGAAGTCTGTGTCCGGTCGCGATTGCCGACAAATGGCTAGCCAAAACTGATCTGGCAAATACCTTACTATTTCTGAAGCCATGATAGTGAGATCCTTGCCGGGTACTCTTCAGTAAGCCGTTTGTTTATTTACTTGTGTCGGTCGCACGAGAATTGTGTGTGTATGGGAGTATACATATTTTTAGACTATTGAAAAATGTAGTCATAGATTCAGTGATAATAAGTGAGTATTGTTAATAAAATAAATATGGTATTTGTTGTACTTTGTTGCACGATTAGTACATTGACACTTGACGATTGTTAGCTCTGCTAATTGTACAATACAACAATGCAGTTTTTTTTTTGTTTTTTTTTTGACAGGCTTAGAAGGCTATACACTTAACTTTATTGGAAAGAGACTCTGAGATTGTGTTGATTAGTGTTTCGTCTGAGGAAGATGTTAGAACATTGAAACTGAAAGCTTGCTGTGTCTTTTTACAATAAAGTTAAGTGTATAACCTTGATAGTCTGTTTTAATGAAATCAAGTATGGATACAAGGCCTGTGTAATTTTATCTTAATTTTTATAGCGTCAGTATGATAAATGCTGAAAATCAGAGACGTCATTTGTATTAGCTAAATCTGTATAATCTGTATGTAGACAGTGTTCGGAAGAATATACGGAGTCTAAACTAGACGTGGCAAGCTACTTTCTATACGAGGGGCAATGTATAAGTGGTCGCGTCATCAGAAATAATGAATATATCAATCAGTCTGCGGTCGAAACTAGTAGCTAAAGTCATAACACACGCAGGGATAGGCGCGAGTCTCTTTTCTAGCTTTTAGTCTCTTTTTCTTGAGCTTCTCTCTCTCTTTTTTTTTTTTAGAATGTTTCTGCTAAGTTCTTTTTTGTACATTCACATTTTTTTCTATGTCCAGTGATAAAAGTAATGAGTTTCAGAATGTAATTATTTCCTTTTTTGGTATCATCTGTTCTATATGTGTGGGTGGTTGGTGGTCTTTTGTCTCCGCAATAGGGTGTTTGAGTGGAGACCCTTCTGTGTTTCTTTCTTCATGGATCTTTCCACTTTCGTGGGACAATTCTTGGCTGAAGTCCTCTTCTATTTTTTTTTCTATATTTCAATCATTAAATTTTATGGCGCCGAGTTTCAGCAAAACGCCCTGAATTAAGTTTTTCCTGACGCAACAAAAGATCTTTACGTTTGGAAGTGTTATCATAGAGACATTGACAGCTGTATCGAATAAATAGGTTCTACATAAGGTGTCTCAGAATTCACATTACCCCGACTGTGAGATTCTTTCCCTCTGTCCGCTTTACTTCAATCAGTGACCATTCATTGTTATTTGTTTCCCCTTCGCGAGAGAAGGATAAAAAACAGTGAATGTAAAACATTTTGTATAAATTCTTAAATTTTGTGTAGTTTCTGAAATTTTATGTACATTGTCAAGGTAATAAATGGTCCAGAATTGAACATACATTTTTATTTCTCCTTTATTAACAAAGCTCGGAACTGTTACTGAAGTGAGTTTGTGTTTTTTTGTAGTATGTCATTCATTCTGTATGTTCATTCAAAATATTTCACAAAATGTATAAATAAATATTATTTTATCACAATTTTAATATAAGTTCTGTTCAATTCTGGACTTAACCGACCCTTTTGGTAGGGGATTTTAACACACATACACACACAAATGTAGTCTTTTACACTCTCTGGTAATAAAAATTATGGATACTGGTTTCACGTCAGATAGTCTCTTTTAGTAGCTTTTTCTCTATTTTTTTAACATTTTAGTCTACAGAGTCTCCTTTTTTGACCTACTTGCTTGTGCCTATCCCTGCACACGTAATTTGATATAGCTTTTATCTTTCCGCGGACCGCACAAAATAGCCTGCGGACCAGCTGTTACCTGCTCTAAAGCATTCAAGGATTATTGTTTAAATACACCTACCATCCAGTGTGGTTATCGGTTATCTCTGTGTTTCGAGAAATTTCTGGCCGTCTTTGGAACTGAACTCTGTGATATCATGACTTAATCCTTGCATACAAGCAAGTTTTCGGATGTTGTGACCCAAAATTTTTGCTCAAAACCTATCCAGAGTTTAGGAGTTCATGGTAATCATTATCTTTTCCTAAATGGAAATTCGTACTATCTGCTCTGTTTCATTCAAACTGCAGTAGAAAATATTAATATTTTATTTATTTAGTTTAGTTTAGGGGCAGTAAGGGATGTTATAAGGTCTTACGATTGAATAAGCTGCTTAACCACACTGACTATAGTTACTTGTAATGAAACACAACCAACATCTTCTGATTACCAAACATGTTATTTCATTATTTGACTATTTTTCAACTCTTCTGCGTTTAATCTTTGTCACCTACAAAAGTTGACCCAGTTAATCGCTCGATTAACCTAAAATTGCAAATTATGGATTCTAAGTAGTTTTTAACCAATAAGAAGAGAACATGAAGTCAGGATGACTCACATTACGTAGTTTTCGAAATTAAATAAAATCAGTCGGCTGTTGAGGTTCTGTGTTACACTTTTTAATTTTAATTTATGGCCTTAGGCATCTAAAGCTCAGGCCGGGTTAGCGGAGAGAAAAGGATTCGGGAAGGTGTCGGCCAGGTCCCATGTTGAAGGTGCCATCCCAGCATTTTCCTGGTGTGATTAGGGAAAAACCTCAGTCAGGATGGTCGGCCACTTAGATCGAACCCAGGAACTCCCAAATGCTACGCCAGTCTGTTAGATTCGTTTCAACTCCTGTGATTTGAAGTTTCGAAAATATTGTACTAATTACTCACAAACTTGGAAAAAAAATGCAATATCTGCTACAAATCCGGGCGATATTTGTAGTATATCTGGTGTAGTAAAAAGTAATCCATTATTTTTGCATGACATTGAAGGCTTGACTTACCATAGTGAGAATGATCCGATTTAGGTCACATATGCGCCGTTTTGTTCGATAACGTGTTGCCATTTGGAAGGTAATATCATGATGCCTCTCTCATAGAAGCCCTTGTCCCTATTGGCAAAAAATTGAGATAGTCGATGTTCACAAGCCTCTCTTGACGCGAATTTTGTACCAGCAAACGTGTTCGCCATGGACAGGAACAGATGGTAATCACTCGGTGCCAGGTCCGGACTATAAGGTGGATGCATAAGAACCTCCCAACCAAGCTCCCGGAGCTTCTGGCGAGTCACTATCGATGTGTGTGGCCTGGCGTTGTCCTGGTGGAACACAATGCCTCTCCTATTGGCCAAAGCTGGCCGCTTCTGGGCGATTGCTGCCTTCAGACGGTCCAATTGTTGACAGTATAGTTCCGAGTTAAGGGTTTGGCCGTAGGGGAGCAGCTCATAGTAGATAATTCCCTGCCAATCCCACCAAACACACAGCAAAACCTTCCTGGCCGTCAATCCTGGCTTGGGCACCGTTTGCGCCGGCGCACCGCGCTTCGACCACGACCGTTTTCGCGTGACGTTGTCGTAAGTGATCCACTTTTCATCACCAGTCACCAACCGCTTCAGAAATGGGTCGCTTTTGTTGCGATTCAGCAGCGATTCGCAGATGGAAATTCGGTCCATGAGGTTTTTTTGCGTTAACTCGTGTGGCACCCATACATCAAGCTTCTTT
>JAGDQP010044764.1:0-15794 GCA_022664845.1 Lepisma saccharinum
CGATTTCTTTCATCAGGCATGGAAAAGGATGCAAAGGGTGAACTCAAATATTTGAGTGGCATATGATATGAAATAATACAATACAGTTAAAAAAAATTAACTAGACCAGGCACGTTAAGAATAGGAAGACTGTGAGTGATATGTACCTAGGTATATCATGAAGTGGCGAAGAGAACCCTCCCACCCCACCCATATACGTAATAGTATCCATACAGTCTCTTCCTGTCTCGGGATCGAATGGAAATATAAGAAAGTATTCCATGATTTGGAAGGGCTAACATTTTGGGGTAAAAAAAGGTCCACATCTGATCCACCGGACTGAGTAGGTTGGCAACTCAAAAATTTCAAATTGCAATGGTTCTCCAGTAATATACCGTTTAAGAGATCTTGAAGAAAGGGAAATGTTGAAGTTACTTCGGGATCGATATGTTAGCTGTTCAAAATGGCCAAATGTGAAAAATAGAAAATGTCTACTGTTTCACATTTTTCTTCTTAATTTGTAATAGCCGAACATAAACGTGCGAGTCATGTAGGGATCTTTAACTCTAAATAGTTAGCTTGTAATGAAAGCTTGTGGAAACAAATTGGGTCAACTGTGATAAACCAGCTAGCTTGGATATTCTTACTAACGTACTTTTCCATACTATGGAGTATCACATACAAACAGTCACTGAAACAACTGGAAGAGATTTTCAAGAAAGAAAGTGATATGGTGTTCTAATATCTACATTAGAATCTCCAAAATGTTCCGTCTTTCTCAAGCAAAATGGATTTTAAAATCGACTAGACCAAAGCAAAATGTATATGTTTCCTGCCCAACATTTTTGTTAGGTAGTTGAGTTGGACACGGGCAGGTCGCTATGCGTTTCCCGAAACATTATAATCAATTCTCGAACGTACTTCTCTGTGTTGCTGAGTCTAAATAACGCCATGAAATGTATTATTTCCTTAAGTAACTCCTTTCAGATAATTCCTAAAAACAATTAAACTTTTGTGTGTTAAAATTACATTTTTTTTTAATATTTCAATGAATTGGGGCCAAATCTAAATATCACTTGTTTATCACTCATTTAATTTATTTCACCATTTATTTGTAATATACCACAATATAATCCGAAGGCGATTTTACATTGGAAGTTAACAACCAAGTTGTTCGACAATGGGAAGGGACAGTTAGGAAAGTAGGAGGAACTGGCCTTCAAGTAGGTACCATTCCGACATTTGTTTGGTGAGACATAAGAACAAGGGAAATTTTTACTCAGGATGGCCGACTCCTATATTCTATACAAGGACTTCCCGATTAAAAATCGAGTACGCTACCAAGACTCTACACCTCTCGAAAGAGTATGCCATTTGTTCTTAGGATATAAACATATGTTGAAAAGATCGTTGAGTAATGACGAGAAGTTTTTCAAAGGTCAGATGATTGTACTTTCTATTTTTCAATTTCAATGCGGAGTAATACTACCTTGAACAGTGGAAATACCATACATTACGTTTAAAACAATTTAAACATTACAGTGTCCTTGTAGTACCTCACGAAATTATTAAACTGAATTTTATTCAAGACCTTTTGTCAACTTGTTCCCTGTGGATGACTGGTAATCAAGGCTTTCGTGTTCGAGTCCCGGTGAGAGCAAAAGTGGTTCGGAACTCACGTTAAACTGTAGGTCCCTTCCTTAGAACGCCATCTTCATCCAATGGAAGGTAATGCCAAATCGATATCGTTTCACTTAGCTTTGTGACCTTCGGGTCAGGACCTTCCTTCGAGCAGAACATCCGTAATCATCAGTAGGCAACTTCGGCTCAGGCCGGATGGATGATGATGGTGGAATGAAGAAAGTGGGAGGAAAGGAAATAACCCCGAGAAAACCCATACACTGTATTTGTCTCACGAGGCGAGCCTGAATCGGTCTGGTGATCTATGTACTAGAGATAAGCGCTCTACCACTGAGCGAACACATCCCACTAAATAATTAAGTACTGTACTAACAATATAGCAACAGTGTTTGTAAAAAGAATAGTGTAACTTATACTTTAAGGAATGCTAGTTACATTTATATTTCTCCTACAGCTTAAAAGAAAACAATGAATATAGTTTTATACATGAAGTAGAAAAATATGATTTTTCAAAGTAAATTTAAACTTATATTTTAAAAATACTATTCGGTCTTCCAGAACCAATCATGTTCTTTCTCATGCAAAAATTAGCAAGAACGAGAATACTGTGACCTAACTGTCACAGTCAGCTGAAACTGGCGAGCGTAAATGCGGCAACGTTGTTCATGATTGTTCTACACACCTCACCCAGATTTTGGGGGAGCAGACGACAGTTTTCTATGAGGAAAACACGAACAAAATCAAAGGTCTCCGATCGCGTATGAAGTTATTCCATTGGATATGGCTCCTACAAAGTTCACCCGCCGCAAGGCAATGGACAAATTATAGTAGCCATGATGCATTGTGAACCACTCTAAAAAGTTGAGAAATCGCTCATTGTAAACCACTCTAAATAGATGAGAAATAACTATTTCAAGTTTGAAGAAAACATTACATCTATAAAGAATCGGAATTCCATCTAGAAAGATCACATTTTCTATCCAAAGCAAGATAATTTCGTTGATAACCACTCTTTACGATTGAAAATTCCGCTCTAAAAGAGAGATCCTTTTTCCGCTCTAGAAAATGTAATATTCAGCTCTTCCGAATTTAGTGTGTGCCTGAGGGAAATCCGTGGAAAGCCCTCAGTCAGGAAGACCAACCGCTGGAATCGTTCACATGACCTTCCTAATGCAAAGCTAACGCTGTACCAACTGAGCTACGGCCGCTCGATATTAAATGTTTTGAAATAGAGCATTATGTTGATTGTTCAAAGCTTTCACATCACTATGCGTTTCGTTATTTTCTTTTCAGGTTACGTCATAGTTACAGATACAAGAACGTGACATGCTCTGTTACGCATGCATCCACTTTTTACAGTTTTTCACCATTATGCATTGCTACTTCTTATTCACAGGACGATATGTAATCTATCAGTTGTTTCATAATTGATACTGCATGGTTTTGAAAACAAACAAAACGTTTTCCTCGTATCATTCAAATATTTTTATATTACATTGTTTAAACAATATATCTTAACTTGACATGAGATCAACATGCCTTCCTGTTCTTGTGAATTTCTTTTCTGTTCTCTTAATCCATCTCAGAATTATATTTTTCGAAGCTATAGCAAAATTTAAACATTTATTTCCAAGGTGTAACTCACGTAAGACGTTAAACTTTACGTCGATTTTCTAGATTCTCGTGTTCATTCTAAATACCAGCCGTGTCGATGGTGTCAAATTTAAGACGTATTTTCCTTTGCTTCAAACTCTATAATAAATTGTAGTATCATGCAATTTTCAACTTATATCCCATAATCAATTTATTAAAGTGACGATCTTGTGAAAGTACAATGAACAAAATAAATGGGAAACTTGCGTTTGACGTTTCCTGCTAGAGGGAGTTTTTTGTTCCTCACCAAGCATTTGTCTTTATATCATTTTCTGTTTCCGTGTTTAACGCTTGTTTCAGATTGACGCTCTTCTCCTCTATTCGTTTTCTCCTCCTTCTTCTGTTCACCCCCAGTCGCTCATCTGCATCACTGACACCCCTTTGTCACCTCCCCTTCCACCAAGCTCCAGCGAACAACAACAATCCCACACTTCCCTCCAGCAATATACCTTATACGATTCAATGTTGGAAATAGGGTTGGTAGGAGACGGGGGTGGGTACTACGAAGCATCAGGCTGTGACTAATGATTGTGTGTATGTCGTTCTGGTCCTGTCGTTCTCTTTTCGGCCAATACAAGCATACGATGGTTTCCCCCTGACAAGGTTTAAACAATGTCCTCCATCCTTTTCCCCCATATTCCCTATACTTCTCACCGTAATCTCTCTCTCTCTCTCTGCTGCCGTGTTACGCTTAAACATTGTATCATTCCAGATGCATTGTTGAATAATGTCATTTCTCATCCCTTGTAGTGCTCAAGAGGAACAAACACGGTAGTCGCAAGGCTTTTGGTACTTGTAGCGAGTTGGAAGAAACAAGTCACAGTCAATTGAAGCAGAAAAAAGGCAGCCACGGCATCATTTAATGAAAGGTTCTTAACACTTAATGTTAATGAATTTAGTTCTTTTGGATGGTGTATTCTCGTGATTTTATTTGTGACGTGGTTGCTCAACCAAGCAGTCGAAGTTCCACTATTCCTGAAAACAAAATACTAGTGCAACAATTTGTTTATGATTAATTGAATTTCAGTAATGCACTGGAAATTATTTTAGTAAATTAGTTTAAAAGATGACCAGGATACACAACATCCAGAACGAAAACTAACTTACTAACAAGGATTACATTTTTATAGACTTTTTGTTAGTCCACAATGCTATCGTTGTGTCCTCAAATCTTGGAACGTTAACTCATTTCCCGACGTCATACAATGATGAAATCTTGCACAGCGACGTTAGTCTGGTATAGTTTCATATACTTAGGGTGTAGTTTCATATACCCTATATTTTCCATAACATGAACATTTACTGCATACTTTTCAACGTGCAAATTGTTTGTCTTTCATGTCATCCAAGTATGTCCAGTCTTAATGTACGAACAATACTCACAAACGAACTTCATAAAGTTACATAATGAGCATGACTCGTTGGAACTTCACCACTGTTGTAGTTTGCTCCAAAGTTCACTAGGCACGGGCGGCTGCTACTACTGCCTACTTTACCGGGGCATCTATCTTAACCAAGATGTCTGATTCTCCAAAACGTATGTAGTTGGTTTCATCCTCCCACCTTCACTGATAATGGCAGATGGTCTCCTTTACCATTTCGTGCTCCTGGACCAACCACAATTACAGTTCAAAAAAATAAAGAAATAAAGGAGGATAATCTCATCTAACGCCTTCCCAGGAGGCAATGTACCAAGAATAGATCATTTATTCCCTCGCTGAACTGCAATACTGAGACGCTGGATTAGGAAGGTAGTGGCGCGGGCATAACCAGAAACTATCTGTATTCGCCGACCAACCTCTTTAATAAAATTAAGGAATTCCGTGCTCCAAGTACCACTTGATTCGATTGCGATAAGAATAAACTTATCAAGTATATTAGAATATTTAATGTTTCTATATCGGCCTGTATACGAGTAGCTGCACCACCCGCTTTCAAAGAAAAATGAGTAACATTTAAAATGGCTAAAGTATCGGCGCAGGTGAAATCCCATAATAGAGGGTTTCCTCTTTTCCATGGAACTAGTGTCATTCCATCAGGCCTCTTACCATCGGAGCAGCTACAACGAGATGGTTCACGTACTGATGGTACATTAGCAGAAACGAGTGCTCTGAGAATAACATCGTTGACACTAGAGTCTACCAACACTCTTTACACAGGAAAGACCGTAAAGGTCCCGTTGAGCCACGAATGCTCCACAGGCTGGACAACGGCGAGGTACAAAGAATTCTGCTGCTAAACGTAAGGCAACAGCAACAAGGAAGATTTCATTCGAAAGATATAGACCAAGAGGGGGAGAAGGCAAAGCTTGGAGCTAAGCACCGGACTCAAGTGAATACGCTGCTAGTAACCTGGCTTTATTTTCAAGGCAAGTAGCAGATTGTAGTAACTGCGATTGTGTACGTTTGATGATAGGATTATCCCAAAAAGACAGAGCTATTGATATCCAAAAGAGGAGAATTTAATCCACTTAACGTAGACCATTTTGCTGAACAATCTTGAATAGAGGCGTCCGGGTCGAGGCAAAGGCCCACAAGAAGGGTAGACTCAATGAGATGACGAGATCCATGGAAAGACGCTAAAAAGGACGGAATCGCCAAATCCATGGCCCAACGAATGCCAGGTCCACCTTACAGAACGGGCAGAGTAGCCTGTAACCAAGTCTTGCCACTCAGAGAACAATTAATGATCGATTTAAGACCTGCCTGTAAAACACAATCGTAACTCTTTAACAATATCTCTTCCCGCCAAGAAGGAGAACAACGCAAAAAGTACATTAATCTGGGAATGGAAAAAGATGCAAGAAGTAGATAGAATGCGGAATGTGCTGAAATCAAAGATAAGCAGGAAAAGAAAACTTCAAGTTTAGAAATCTTCTCAATCAGTAGACTGCGAAGAGATGGCGGAGCTCAGTAGATATGCTGAAGCAGAAGTCATAAATCGTATTCCAGGAGCCACTTCCATGAATCTTGAATAAACAACATCGTTCTGGTCTTGCTGAACACTGAGAAAACTAACTTTGCACTTTGAAAAATTCAGATGTAAGCCAATTTCTGAAGATACATCCCAAATGTTAAGTAAGGTAGAAAGAATTAAGTCTGGATCGTCCGTGATAGTGTAATGACCTAAATACCATAAGTTTAATTTGTTTTTTATAGAATTGACAATAGATTGTAGTGTAATTGCAAAACGGGCAGGACCAAGGGGATCACCCTGTTGGACTCCACGTTGAGATAAAATGATGTCGTCACTCAGAAAGGTTGACAATAATATAATGATAAATCAACGGGAAATCCTTGGAATCACCTTCAACATGGCATCACTATTTAATTCGTTGAAGGCATTCCGAAAATGAAGCTTTATGACATGAAATGTAAATACAAGCAGCATGGACAGCAGCCGCGGCACCGCAAGGAACATATACTCCTAATTGGTGAGGGGATAGAAAAGTATTAACGAAATCACGAATTCGAAAACATATAATTTTTGCTGTCAGACGACGCCACACATTACCGATTGCAATGGGACGAATTCCTCCGTACTTCTTTCTTAAGGCAATCAAAGTGGCGCCAAAGAAAATTGGATGAACTTCTATAGGTACTTCTCCAGAAGAAATAATAGAAATAAATTAACATAAAGATGTAATAAGTTGATCTTTTAAGTCAACATCGTTACACATCAAAAGATCTTTAAGAATCGATGGACAAAGACCATCCAATACACCTGCAGATCCAGAAGGAAAAGATTTGATAGCTTTCAAGACTTCGGAGGCATTATGGCACTCGGGACATTATGGAAGCATAAGGTGGAGGATCCGGCAAAATGAAAAAATAGATTGAGAGGAATGTTTTTTCTTTAAGTCTTTCAAAATATTGGTGTCTGGTGCAACTATTATGTCTTCGGAGGTACGTAAGCGAACAGCACCACGAACATCCCCATCAACAATCTTGTTCTCAACAATCTTGATGTTAAAAGAATCGTTAGATGAGCTCGTTTTCCGTCGTTTGGTCGAAGGGAAAGGAATGGCATCACGATGATTGTCTAGCCAACAACGAACTCCTTGCTTAACCCAAGTAGTGAGATAGATATTAAAAGCATATTTAAATAATATTTTTAATATGGACTTCTTTATCCTAATATAAGTACTACACTGCAACGATGTTGCGTTTAGCTGATTGCAGAACACTTTAGGATTTGAGTCACAAAATATTAATTTGAGAAAAAGGATCCGGACTCCGAAATATCATGAAAAAAGTAATTAAAAAAAACTTTTCAAAGACATAATTTTTTTTAAATAACATACTAAAAAGTAAGAAATAATTTTGTTCATGCATGACTAAAAAGAAAATATGGGGCGTGACAATTCAAGAATTTGTAAAGTGACTTTATTTGAAAGCGCCCCTCATTTTTTTCTTTTAGTCATGCATAAACAATATTATTTTACTTTTTAATATGAATTGTTTAAGAAAAGTGTGTCTTTCAGAAAGTTTTTTATTGTTTTTTATTTACTAAGTTGATAAAGTACGCAGTTTGTATTATATCAACATTAAAATAGTGGTTACAATAGCCGAGCGCGAAAATCAAAATTTGACAATTAGGACCAATAACAGTCTCTAACATTGTTTACCAGTTAAAACACTCTAATAACATTAAAAATCTATTTATAGTTTATATTATAATTTAGAATGCTGTGGAAGTGTTTAGATGGGTGGAAAATGATATTCCGAGATGTCCAATGGTTCATACTGAGAAATGTCAATTTTGTGGCTTAGGTCTCTCTGCACTCTCAACATTTCAAATGTAATTTAAAGTGATATGGAAATGTTTTATAGGTTAGGGATTACATGTAGGTATAACTTTAATGGGCCTAACTTTAAAATCTTTCGTTTGGTGCTTAAACTAATCTGCCACTTAATCCCTCAAATAACTTTATGATTTTCATGATAGGAGAAAAGGCTATTGTGTCTGTCGGATTTGGAAGTCTTCATCTATAAATCTGTTCTTTTTCTTGTACATACATAAATATAACGTACACCTTTTGATATTTTTTAAATCAGAAAACAGTTCTTTTCGCCTTAAAAAATACGGAGAGGACCTTATTCAACCTTGTCAATAGGTTATGTGAGATAATGAATTGTACCAAATGTTTCTGCAGATTTGCATTAGTTGAAAGTTACAAACGATCCATTTTACTATTTTTGTTATTCCTGTATCTAAATCTATGTAGTACAATATAATTCTTAATTGGAAAAAGAAAATACATCCCGACAAGCTTGGTTTAAAATATCTTTAAAATATCTTCTGTGTCCTAAACTATCACAATGACTAATTTGTAGTTTATTAAAAAACTTGTTCATTTGCTTGAGAGGAATTCAGATCTGACTGCAAATTGCTTTGTTTGATAATGGTATCAGCTGTGTCGTTAACACTAGTACGGTGGATAAATTTCTTTATCCACTCATTTACAAGTATTTTCAGCATTTGGATGGATTTTTAACTGTTTTGGTCATTACACAGAGTGAATTACACAGTTCATGAAAACTGCAAAGGATAGTTTGAACTGAATTCCATTTATGGCCATTATGTAGCTTTGACTCAGGTCGAAGGACAGTTTGAAACAAAGGTATATACTGTATTTCTGACCCGACCTCGCTCAACCTTGACTTCGCGACGCACAGTGAGTCAGAATGTCGCAAACGTGACCAAAATTCAAAATATCGGTTAATGTGGACAAAAATCGATATATAAGGTTTTATGACGATTTACGAATTTGACTTCAAAATGGATAATTCAAAATGGCGGACCAAATCCGAAAAATAGGACTAACTGAACAAAAATCGGTATATTAGGGTTTTTACCGTGCTAATTATGAATTTAACATCAAAATTGGAAAATTCAAAATGGCTTTATTATGTATAAAAAAAAGGTTATAAATAGTATAGAAAAGAAACTCGAACAAATTTATAGGAAGTTTCTAACCTTGTAATTCTTCTATTTTTCCTCCTCCTTCTTCTTTATGGACAGCTGCTTCTTCACTCTCAACTGCATATGAATAATTACCGAAATCTTCACCCGAATCTCCATCCAAATCGTTCTCATCGTCGCTATCGTCGTCTGTATCGTCATCCGAATCGTGGTCTGGAACCTTGTCAGCTTTAGATAGTATACATTATACATACGTCTACATGCAGACTTGCAGGGAAGGGGATTTCCCCCTTATTCCCCGTTAATTCCTACACTGCTCCTTTATTATTTAAATGTAAGAAAATGTACTGAGAAAACGTTTGCGTAGTGTATTTATCTTTTTTTTTATTTTACTGCAAAAACTATTTTTATTACATTTATAACTATTTATTAAAATATATTAATAAACGTTAATAGGACACAATAAATACCATAAAAGCATCAGTTTCAAACGTTAATCTAGAATAGAACAAACATGTGATTCAAATAAGATAGGAAATTATATACCGGTATCACTTTTTTGTTGGTGTTGTTGTTATGCGTCGAACCCTTAAAGAGAGAGAGAGAGCATTATTTTTCTGTCAGGCACGCAACAGAAGTTGATTTCGGGGGAGATACGGGGTCTGTCTGGGTGTAAAATTTACGTAAAATACCTAAAATTCTGCCAAAAATGATATTAATTTCACAAAAATGTCTGAATTTTATGGAGGGGGTCCGGACCCCCACGACGTCCCTGCTTCCTCCTGTCCTGTAATATGCTGTACATATCGTTCAATACCTTATTTGTTTGAATTTGGACCTAATTTTATACTTTTAACACGTTGACTGCCATATGAGCTATATTTAACTCACGCTTGTTTTTCACCCTGAGCTGCGTGAATCGTATATAACTCACGCATGTCTTTATGTTTGTGGTTCGGGTAAATCTTGGCTGTTCGTGTTTTTATTGTTATGAAAATTTTATTTTACTACAAATGGTAAAAAGGTTGGATGGTGTAGTTCGTCAGCGCATTGAAGAAGAAACAGTGAGGTATGCACAAATAATCGGCACCCAAGCCTATTTTTATTACGAAAAATAAGGATGTCGGCATTCGAAAGTCTTCAAAGAGGATGCCGCCACTGTTGTGTCTCGGCTATTTGCGTGGTAGCTTTTGGAAAAATCCGACAGTATACGATAACCTCACATTGTTGCAGTTACTCCGGAAACAATATACTGTAAATAATTGTGGAATGGAAAAAATATATATCTAAAACGAAAATAAAAGTTTTTTTTTGTGAGTCACATAGAACTCACGTGGCACATAGTAGTAAAAATTGACTCTAGGACTACGTGAATTACTAATAATTCACACAGAAAAAGCAATAAAAATAACGTTTTCTTCCACTAAATTATACAGAATCATATTTTTTCTACATTTTCTATCATATTATCACTGATATTAAGGAAATGCTCCGTGGCCCCAGGGAACATATTTTTTTTTTAAACGTGGCAGTTAACGTGTTTTAACTCACTTTAACAAAATGCTTAAATAACGAAATATTGCAGCTGCCCCTTCAAATGTGGGTAACCAGAGTATCTGGTAGCAGCTGGATTTTAAGGCTGATTCTTGAAAATAGTAAGGTAAAGGCACCAGTTCTCACCATGTTAAGATGGATTTTGCAGAAAGTGGTTTCTATAGGTCTATGTGTAAGAAACAACCCTATACATTTTTTCACTTCATTAGGAACTGCAGGTCTCGTGCAATAATGATATAGCATCAATCTATTCGGTTCTTTGCATTATAGAAATACCTAACTTTACAACCCTAATTTTGCTCCAGTAGCCGTCACCCTAAATTTTGCTGTTCCCCTATAGTTGTCACACCAATGCACCAGTAGTCATCACCCAATCTGCTACTAATGTTAGTTTGGAAAATATGTATTGTATCCTCTTTTTCATCTTCACTGGATCTGAACCTGACAAAATAAAGCGTGCTTGAAAGGAAAGAGACACATAGTTGGCTTGCTAGAAGGTCCTCATTCTTCTAGGAAAGCTGACTTCCGGTGGAACATGTAGGAATTCAGATTTTGAATTTTACTCACGGCTACTCGAAATCACCATGAAATTTTTATAAATTTAACATCATATGAAATTAAATTTATCACTTTCTGGAGTAAAAATTTCAAGTAACAATGTTTCATCAGTAAGCGTTGTCCATGACGAGCATTGGTGCAAAGTATGTTTAACTTTCACCAGTAGTCGTCACCCTCCAAAGCAGAGAAAGTGGCAGTCAAGGCAAGCAAACTTATCATCTGATAATTAATTTGATCATTAAAGAGGCATTTTGTTCAAATGTATACATCAGATACTTATACTTAAAACCTCAATGCTTATTTGTAAGTTCCACTTGCTTAATACTTTTTAGTAACACAACCATGGATATAACAGAAAATATGAACTTGCCGCCCAAACAAGACATCTCTACTATGCGAAGTGACTCAATCCGGTTACATACCAGATTATGACTGCTAACTTGGTCTGTTTCTGCCACCAAACGATGAAAATTTATTTTGTTTTTACATGTTTAGTTAAAAATTGACGACCACTCGAGCAGTGACGAGAATTGGTGCCTTTGCCTTCTATACTTTATCAGCCAATTGGAAAGTTAGCGGAATGTCGTGGGATACGTAACTTATCTCCCAGTTTTCATTATATTTAATGATAATTTTATCCATATTTCGGTATGAACGTTAATTTGAAAAAGTATTTTTTGGTGTATGATTAAAAACTTAAATTGCCGTTTTTAATTAAGTACATACCTTCTGAAGCATCCGCAATTTCATTTTTTTTTTAATTCACCTGGATAGCACGAAGATATTTCACGGCAACGACGCACAATGCATTCTGCCCGACTATCGTGATGAGTCGCTCACACATGAGTGCAACGTTTGACCAGAAATACAACTGTTGTTAAAATGCTCCACCGTTTCTATCAGCGGTATTTAATAGTGTAGCCTCATTTAACCGGAAATCGAGGAGATTGAGTATCCCGAAGATACTACAAATAAACTCAAGAGATATATATTATTGATCGACACATTAGGTAACGCAAATAAATAACATATATCCAGTACAATCTATAAAATAAGATAAGCTTTGGTTATAGTTTCTCTATTTTTTTTTACTTCTATTCCTATAATGTAGAATTGGTTTATGTAGAGATCAAGGGAGAGTCATAGTAAATATACGTGTTACAAAGCTTCAGACTCTTTAACATTTATGGGAAGAGAAAAGGAAAAATTCCGAAATTACTTTAATGTCCCCGTCTGTAGTGTTGTTCCCTCGTTTCCTTTATAACATCAAAACAACAACGAACTGTGTTACCTTTATTGTTTTTGTCATTTTCAGCACCCAAAACATATACGATTGAATATTCAATCTTCATTACAAACCATGTGCAAAACAGTATTATTGGACCCAAAGTGCTAATCCGTATAAATAATATTCAGGTACTCTGCAAAAAAAAATAGTGTTGGTGTTGTTGGTCGCTGCTAATTTCAAAGCTCACTACGAGACATTATTAGTGATCATACCTGCATAAGAGGAGCATAAATGTATTAGTGAAGTTATATTACTAGCGCGAAAGACACAATTTTTTGGTTGTTTTAAAACATAGCATTGATACAAAACTTGTAGATTATGTAGAGCATGGAGAGATAAATCACTGACTAGCTTGACAGTTTCGTGACACATCAGAGTAAAGTATGTTGATCACGAAGTCGTGATCCACAGACTCTACATCAGAGGTGCCAAATATGCCATCTAGGAACAGTAATCATAGACAGGCTAGAGAGCTGCAGTGAAGTGGTATACACGACTGATGAGCTTGTGTACATGGTCGAAAGACGCCTCGTTGTCAAATGTGGCAGCCCTGTCAGCAAATTTTCACATTTGATTGCGGAGGAATTGAGGCACATCCCGATTGCGGTTTATTCTTCCGCGACGTTGGTACTCGTATTGGATGGACTATGTCCACAGTGTAGCGCATATGGACTCGATGGCTCCACGAAGGCACTACGCCACGACATGCTGGATCATGACAAGCACGCCATATCAAGGGCCGCGACGGTCCGCCACGGGGATTATTGTGTGGGGTGCTGTACTCGTTTATGGCTCCTACGCATTGACGGACATGTGAGCAGCCAACTATTCATCGACAATATGGTGCACCCGGTTTTGTTTCCTTTAGTGTATGCTCTGCAGGGGACCACATTCCAACAGGATAATGCGCACCTGCATGTGACACGTGATGTTCTAGCTTTCCTGACTGAACACAATATTATCCTGCTTCTTGGTCGTCGCATTCACCTGATCTCAAGCCGAGAACACGTCTGGTCCAAAATTGCACAACGCGTCTCACGCCAGCGACCTCTCTTATTTACAATTGATGGGGTGTTGCATAATGTCGAAGCCACATAGCTTGTCATACTCCAGGAAGATATTCTCTCTATGCTTCGCCGTATTGCAGCCATTATGAACGTCCATGGCGAGCCCACAGGCTACTGACTTTCGGTACTTCTATTCCGCTGTCTCCAAGTTGTCACGCTTCATACAGAGCGATAAGTTTATTCATTTGCTACTTCTACCTTACGGTTTGTATCTGCCAAATTTGAGACTGCAAACTTCTCTCCTACTTGTTGTTGCATTTTTAATGGTAAGCAGTGCATTAATTTAGCATCGTACAAAAGTTCACGTATACTATACAGAGGTAAAAAGTTGAAGATTACTACGATATTAACAATGCTCTCAGATAAACATAACATCATGGTACATCTCTGTGAATACGGATCCGGTCCGGAAATAATAATTTAATCTATTGGCTTGCATTGTATCCCGTGGTTTTAGTCCTATATAAACTTTTCCACTTACAATAGGCACACAAGGAATGCGTTTCTCTGAAGCACTAAATTGCTGTGTTTTTTAAAATAAAGTTGATTACTACCTTAGCCATGACAATTCGTAATACACTCTTAAATATACGATACATAACAGGCCTTCCAGCAAATATTACATATTTGGTTAATGAATTAACGTCCAACCATACGAGAATTGTGTAAGTTGCGGATACTATATGTGACAAGATTCCATAAGAAAGTCAACCATTAACTATCGGAACATTTATTGACATACGTCTGTTAGACCTATTGTTTTCTTATTAGTAGGATTCTCCTTATACAGCTTAATGATGAATATATTATCTTCCATAGCGAAAGTTCAAGACGAACTCGACTGAGTTAAGACAACCAAACGTACGATAATTGTAGAGATGAGGAAGTATACGAAATACGACACATAAGAACCGACTGTTTACTCGAGTATCAACTGAAAACAAGATAAAATCTCTACACGAACAAACAATAAGGTAAAACAGCCATCACAGACTATTCAAAACTCGCACTTCTAAAACAAAAGTAATGTTGCCACAACTTAAATGACAACAATCTCGATAATATCTGATTTTGTCTGACGGCATAAATCAGCTGCTTTACAAGCGTGTGTAATATCGTAAAAATCAGTAACAGAAAATTGCATAGGAAATAAATGAAATGAACTATCCCTAATATGTTGTGTTCTGCAGTGTATTTATACCTCGACGCCTAAAAGAAACATACTCCGTTAGCGTCGGTGTCTACTCTTTAGAAGCTCTTATCTTGTCCAGGATAAAACATGTCCCATCTCATTTGATCTTCAGTTTCGAGTGGCATGAAGTGCAGAGATTTATCTTCAGAATCATGGCGATATATCAAGGAATACGAAACGTGCTGGTCTCACAAATTATCCTAAACCAAGCACCTTTGTTGGATGATTGCCAAGATCCAAGATTGACCTCGGAACGCCAAGCTTGAGCAAAAATGGCCCATGCAGTCAAAATATTATTTTTCTTTCCCATTAGTCATTACATGGAAGGGTAAAATTCTGTGTATACTTAACGTATAGTACAGTGGGGAAACTACGTCCACCTAAGAACAACTGGTTATATCTCAGAAACTACTTGAAAGAGAACCTACTTTTTAGTTGTACGTTATACCTTCGTCCTTTAAGTAAACCACTGCAAAGTTTCACACTATTAAGAACCATATTACATAACTTAAAAAAAAACAATAAAAAGGGCGAAATTGCCCTCCTGTGTGGTGTAAATAAGCCCATTAGGAAAATGCATTGTAAATAAATACCCCTTTATGCATGTTTACATATTTCCTATTTATGTATTGCGCAGTTTTACGCGAATTAAAGAAAATATAAAATTACGAGTGTTTTCAAAATAAAAGTAAACTGTAATGTTAAACAACCGTATAAACATGACCAGTAAAAAATGTATGAGGAGGAATTGCACGTTACAGCGTAACAAAGACAAACACTACATATCTTTTGTTAGGTCCAAGACTTCTTATACATTTAACACACAAACCAAGGTAACAAATATTATTTTCAATATTGTGCAATAGTCATATACATATCCTGTAGCTTTCTCTGCTCCACTACAAGCAGAATGAACCCATTCGTAGCACACGCCACA
>JAGDQP010044765.1:0-15793 GCA_022664845.1 Lepisma saccharinum
GTTTAGAGCAAAAATTGGGAGGTATTCCGAAACATATGGAGGGTTAATTGCCGATAAGAAACGAGCATAAAAGCAGCTGTTGAATCCATTGATTCGAAGTTACTTCTAAGTGCGATTACAAGATCAATGTCCGATTTCATAATGCGGGACTGGCTACCTATATCTGAGAGTTGAAGATGAACCCCTGACCTAATGGCACACATATTAGAATAACTTATTAAATACCTGTGGCGATGTAAACAAAAGCATCTCGTAATTAACCTCAAGTGCTGACTTCCGTAGGAACATATTTCTAACGTGAATTTAACCAATAGTCCTTACTTGTAAAAAAAAAAAAGAAAGCACAAACAACTCGTGGTTAGACAATCCATAGTCAGCAGAAATTTTTCCTGACAACGAACTTTGGATTTCTACGTAAGACAACAGGAAAGAGATCCGTACAAAAAGAAAAAAGAAAAAAAACATCAAAGTCTACATAACAAAGCATGTTCAGCACAATATTGGCTTCACATATCCACAACAAAACTACTGCAACAGTAAAAACTGATCGGAAGGAGGGGTTAGAAAAGAATGTGTCGATGCCGAATGACACATCACGAGAAAACAAGAGTCAATGAATTAACAACAAATTTCTTAGAGCAGAAACGAATTGAATCGTAGAACATAATGACAACCTTACATAACTTGTTTATTGTAGCACCGATTTCAACAAAACTTGCGAAAAAAAATCCGAAATTTTCCAAAACTTTGAGGAGATACTTGACTTCCCACACAATGCTGTCAAGTACATTTTACCTGAAAACACCTTAACTAGGGGTAGACATTTCTACGACCCTACAACACTAGCGTCAACCAAAAGCACCACTTTTGTTGAGTAACTAGCCATACACACTGCCAAGTAACGTCTGGCAAAAATGCAGGGTATAACTTGCAGACGATTTAGAGAAACTCTATAATCGATCAGCACAGAATTCCACAAGCACACACAAGCGAGCGAACTCACCGAAATACGGGCGGCCATGCATTCGGTCCTGTCCTCGTAAACAAAATCCCATTCACACGACTATTTGCTACAACTCATTTGCGGCCTATAGACCCACACAAACAATCCGATAATCCCTACGAAAACGTCCTACGCCGTTTCGCAAAAGAAACATCGACATGCTCCAAACCAAACGTTCGAGCAACACTGATTCTCGATATCAGCAACGCCATTAGACTGTCAACGAAAACTGGCCCATGTCCAGCAACCAGAAAACTACCAATGGATAACACGAAACGGGAAACAAAAACTTACATACTCAAAAAAATCACGCACACACAGAAAGGTGCCTTCACGATGAACAAACATTCCTCAAAATATCAAACATAAGAATGCATAAAACAACTACAAAAAAAACCCCTCATAGATACAATCTTATGTCGCGAGAATTACGTTTTTAAAAAGAAAACAAACAAACGAGTGTGCTACAATTGAAAACATTCGATGGTAGTCAACATTCCGAAGAACGAAAATCCACTAATTTTAAAAACATTGCCGAGAAGAATTTGAACAAGATCTTTACATTGAGCAAATTTTTGGACATAGATCTGATTCATGTGGCCTGAAGGAAAAGTTGCCTAAAGGCCATAAATTGAGTTGTCTTTGATGCGTGTTACTGGAAAAGACTTTACAAGAAAAAGCGCTCCGCCCCTGTTCACTTAATTGATGAAACAACGACATTTCACGGCGATGGAAGAAAAGAACAAAAAGAACTCTAAAAAAAACTTGGATGCAAGATAGCTAAGATACATTCTTCTAGCGGTCATCTCCCGACTTTGAGTTGGACTCGATAATCTAAGAAATCTTTTGTCAGCAACAGCTCATATTGCCTTGAATCTGTATGCACTGCATTTCCTACAAAATAAACATACAGTCCTTTCACTAAGCATACTACAAGCGTTAAAGAAATATTACCGTGGCTTTACGAGATCGCAAAAGAACATGAAACGATAGACTTATTCACTCAAAAAATAAACACTAATTTCACTAGATTTTCGAAACAAATATGGGGAAAACAACCTAAATGTTTTAAAATACAAAAAGAAACGTGGTGTGTACTACATACCGGGGAGAAACGTGGTCTGTACCTTAAACAGAAGACAATATGCCATCCTTCACTTGTGCATCACAGGGGTGATTTCTACGTGTTTGGTCCAGGGGGACCTTGCATTTAGTGCCCTTTACAACATGCTGTTTCTTGTAAGTGGCGGTCGGTACCGTGTACCGCGATGGCAGCCGTTCTACCATAGTTTCACCCTCCAAGATGATGGTTAGATCGCTAGAGCACTGCCCTAAAATGGCAAAAAAAATGCAAAAACTTACAGGGTGGGTGGGTTAGGGAGAAAATTCTCCACCCAAAATTGGTTTGAAACATACGTTTTACACAAAATATACATCTAAGAATACAAAAAGAAACTTAGGCCGGGTGGGTGGGAGGGCCAAAAACAGGACTATCCTAGTGCCAAAAAACATGGTGTTTACACCATGCAAAACGGGGATTAGGGAAAAAATCCTACCCGGTTCTTCAAAATGTGGACTTACATGTTGTTTTGGGGACGAAACTACCTACTCCTCCGCCAAGATTGGGGCGGAGAAAAAAAATACCCGGCACTCCAACATGTTGCCTCCTTCTACCGGAATCGAGGAGATGAATATCCTTCCCAGTGTTCGTCTGGTGAACCTGAGGAAAACCTTCCCTTGAAGCGACAAACACCTGGTAGGATATTCTCGGACGACGTAGCTGAAAGGTAGACATAAAATGGGGGAATTGACACTAGGAATAAAAGGAATAAGAAACTCAAGTCTTATAAAAGGTGGGTTTATTAACCCTAGGACAGAACGCTAATCATGGTAAAATGGACGGAGCGAGTCCCACCAGCGGCAATGAATTTCATACCAAGCGTTCTAATCACAATTCCACTTACCAGACAGACAGGGCTCAAACAGGGGTCGCTGGCTCCGACGTTCCCAAATTCCAAGGCTCCAACCAAGCAAGAACTAGCTATCTCCCAAGTGGCGCCCAATTCATTCGAAGACCAGAATGATTGGCTCTATGGCGCCCAAAGCCTTCCCAGGCTTTGGCTGGACGGGCAGGTCACGAACAGCAGGACCTGCCTAATTCGAATAATGCACCGATCTCTCCCAGCTCCACTCCGGGGACTCACGCTAACCTCTCTTCTCCTTTCTCCTTTGCTGTCGCTGTATTTATTTCAAAGGCGAAATTGCAGGAATTTCTTCCGTGTTGCGACAACGACCCTGGCATGATGGTACAAATTGTTTCATGTCTGAGCTGGAAACAGTGGCGGCTTCGAAGTGTGTTATCCCATTCTGTCCACAATATACATCGTTATAAGCAAATAACAGGAAGACTGAGAAAGTGGGTGAAGTACCCCGAAGTCCTGGTTGGATAAGTTTTAAAATATTATGTGTTTTATTTGTTTCATGCAGAAGTAACGAATTTCTGTTGAAGTTTAAATTAAATTGAAATGCTTACATTTTCTACGTTTATAATACTCTACCTTCAGCAGGAATTTCATAAATCTCTTATTTCTTATTGCTCCATGCTCACAGGATCTTTATTCACGATTAACTATGATGGCATCACTGAGTACCATAGTCAATATCACAAGATAGATTTTATCAGCGCCCTTTACGACCGCCTACGAATAATCCTATAGATAACAATACTGAAATCTAAACTGTGATCACACCAAGATTAAACCTACCGAAATTTTGAATCCTGGGGAAAGGCTGGGTGACATTTTGAAATGGAATGTGCAGTTCCGCGACACAAAATACCACCATATGTTTTGTTCGGCAAAGCACGATTAACGAGAAAGGAGTAGAAAACTGACTCAGGCCAATCCAGAAGGTTTGCAGCGTGGAGGAAGATCCGAAGTTGAGCATGTCCCTGTAGTTACTATGTCTCACGTGTTTTTGCCTCTCTTTCTCTCTGCCGTAGGTAAGAAGTAATTGGGCGGGCGGCCCTCTTTGAAATTTTCCAGGGTCCACATGAAAGCCTACATTTCTGCGTGTAGATAGAATAGGTATATAATAATCTATCCACGCGTATATAAAATTTCCTGAGTAGTTCCGCGACCCAGAATCCTGATTGAGGTTTCCTTCAGTTTTACGAGGCGAATGCGGAATAGAACCTCGAATCATTCACGTGTACAAGGTTATGCATTTTATATATTTATCTAACACTTATTACTCCACACATAGCACGTAAGTTAACATTTCAAAAAAACTGTTTCAAGAGGTTTCGTTTTAAGATAACTACTTCCTCCTCAAAAATAACATATCGTGGACACGAAAGAAGAATCATAATCCTATACTCATTTTTTTCGCAAGAGACCCAAGGCCTCTTTTGTTAGCCACCTTTGTGGCTAACACTAGAGGGTTACGCCCTCTCCTTCGGGCCATATGAACAGTCAAACCCGCAGCTGCCCTGGATGCCCCGTCCCCGCGGTCTGCCGAAGGGATCACTTTGTGTTGATGTTGCACAGTGCCTTTCGACGGAATCCCGCGGTGACGGTTGAGCCCCGGACTTGTTTAGTAAAATAAACCCGCAGCGAGGCTAGAAAAACAGTGGAAAAAGTAGACAATCACGTTGCGTTCGATCGTTTTGTCATGTATTTGATTGTTTCTAGTGAGAAGAGGAAACGTTGCAAACTTGCAAGACCAAAATGATTTCACCTATTTGTCTACGCATATTTGTCTAAATACTGGGAAAATATAAGGACAAAGGGAATGTAAAGTTACCAATGCAGCATCTAATAAAAAGAATTAGGTGATGTGTGTTGGAAAATACCTGAAGAATATAACTCTAATGAAGAACTAACAATAAGCTATTCTTTCATGTTATCAGAAAGAAAAAAAATATTGATCATTAATTAGGCATTGGTATCAACATTTGTAAAAAAGAGAGAGAGGGAGAGAGGGAGAGTGGGAGAAAGAAATATCTAATCATGGGAAATTATTTGAAAACATCAAAAAATAAATCACGAAAGTATATGTTAGGAGAAATCAGAGAATCAATGGAACATATTATATTACAGAAAGGGTATTGCAATTATATTAACCATGCTGTTAGGAAGCATATTAAAAAATAACATCGGGAATTGCTCCACCATAATCAGTTCAAGGTCCTTTTACGTTTTCATATCTGATTAAACCTAACCGAACCTAGGCCTACCGTAGCAAATTGAATTAAGCTAAAAGAGAAATCAGGATAGAAAGTCCGGTAGACTACACTATTACTTTTGAAAAAGTCGGGGCGTTGACTTAACTTTATGACATATGTTTGATTTTAAACGGGAAGGATTTTCAGTTTGTGTAACGTAAAGCCAAAGCTAGGAATGTAAATATGTTTGCAGGGTTTCTATTGAATTTTAACTACAAAGATATTAAAATTGGGGTGTGCTCGACGATTTGGATCGTTTATACCACCCGTTGGGGAGTCTGACAGAATTCTTGCTAACGGCTGAGATACATGCAAGCTTGCGTTGAGTGTGATTTAGGTGAGTAGCCATTTGAAGCACGTGTTTTATTACGTAGTACGTAGAACACGCAATAAAACGGGTGTTTCAATTGCCCAAATCGCACGGAAAGCAAGCAACGCAAGCCTGCATGTAAATCAGCCTAAGGTAGAAAGGCCTTCAGCACTCTATCCTCGCCATTGCGAAAAGCTAGCGTAATGTATGTCTAATTTCAAGCGAACATTTTCCTCTTTTCTCAAGCTCTATTGAGCACAACGTGAAATTTGTTCCATGGAGAAAGATTAGTATTATTATTTTAAATAAAGCAAAGTTCATCGGTACAACTACTTGCGAGTTGCGATATGTGTTTTTTTTTTCTTTTTCTGCTAACCCATGGGTTAGCCCCTCTCGAGGGTTACGCCCTCATTTCGGGATGAGTTTGAATTTAAGCATTAGTCTCTTGTAATAAAGTCGCTGTTCTATGTGATTCTTTAATAACTTCTATCATCGCTTGCTTTTGTTTCTGTTGTGATTATTGTCGCTTTCCATGTATTGCTCGTTGCCTGTAGGCAAATTTATTGTCTAAATTTTGAAGTGTTTTATTTATGTTGTTTTGTTTAATTTTGTTTAGTGTACCTTGAAAGATGCTATATATTGTGGGCAGTCTATAATTGAAAGTGCGTCGGCTATTTCGTAATCCTCGTGTTCGGCAGTGATGGAGTTTTTGTATATTGTACTTAGTAAAGAAAGTGGTGTTTGGATGATTAACTGTCTCGGATTAAAGCTTATGTCAGTCTGGATAGTATCCACGAGTAGTGGATGGTCATTTTGAAATCTTGTGCTTGTACATTTTAATCGTAGTTGTTCTATGTGATGCAGGATGTTGTCAAACGGGACTTGGTCGTATAGTTCTCTAGTCGGGCTGGGCAGTTTAATCCGGAAAGCAACTCGGAAAGCGTGACGCTCCAGGACTTTTAGTTTCTCATAATAGAATTCTGCTGCTGTGATCCACGCTGTGAAGCCATATGTAAGTACCGGTCTTAAGAAGGCTTTGTACGTCTTCAGTATTGTTTCTGGGCGCAGTCCCCATGTGGTGCCTGTTAGTCTTCTTAGAAGGTTCAATCTGTTGTATGCTTTCTCTGTAACTTTGTTTAGGTATGGCCGCCACGTTAGGTTATGGTCAAATGTTATGCCTAGATACGTAACCTGTTTTTCTGGTTTTATTACAGTATTTTCGACCATGATGGATAATTTGTTTGGGTTTCTATGCACCTTGGATCGTCTGTTATGTGGTATAAAGACTATGGCTTGGGTTTTAGTGGAATTGATTTTAAGACGCCATTTGTTGCACCATGATACGAAGCTAGAAATTGCGGTGTTCAGGCTATTGTTTATACTTTGTATGGTTTTAGCTGCAGCCAGGAATGCAGTATCGTCTGCATATTGAAATACATGGATGTTGTTTGGTAGGCTTGGGAAGTCTGCTACATATAGAAGGTAGAGTAATGGTGAGAGTGCAGAGCCCTGCGGTATACCACTGTAGATGAAATATGGATGTGAACTGGTGTTGTTTATATTTACGTAAGATAATCTGTTTGTGAGAAACTGGTACGTGAACCTTATATATGCCCCAGGAAGTTTAAGTTTAACAAGTTTGTAGATAAGCCCTTTGTGCCACACCTTGTCGAATGCTTTTTCCAAATCGAACAGTACTAAACAGGATGGATTTAGTGAGTTGTAATTTTGTACTATTAAGTTCGTGAGTCTTAGGAGCTGGTCATTTATACTGAATTTTGGTCGGAAGCCGGCTTGGTATATCGGTAGTAGGCTGTGCTCTGTGATGTGTTGATGTAATCTGTACACCAATATGCGTTCTAGAATTTTACTGAATGCAGTTGTTAGTTGTATTGGCCGGTATGAGGTAACGGAGTTTGATGGTTTGTTAGGTTTCGGGAACATTAGCGTTTTTGATATTTTCCAATCCTGGGGTATGAAGCCTGTACGTAGGATAAATGTATATATTATTGCCAGTAATTGTATGAAAGATGCGGGAGCTTCTTTGATATGACGATAGCTTATGTTGTCTATGCCTGGTGCGGAGTTTCGTTTGTTAGCTATGGATCGATTGATTTCGTCAGTGGTTATTTCTTCAGTGAGAGGATTGGTTTCTGGCAGCGTATGACTGATATTGGGTTGAAGTGCTGGGGATTCTGGATTTAGCCGATCTACTGGGTGGCGATATGGGTTTTGTTGAGGAGGTGGTGTGAATACATCTTGTAGGTATTCGGCAAAGGCGTCGGCTTTTTCTTGGTCCGTTGTTAGTGGCATGTTATTCTGTAGCAATGCGTATGGGGTTGAAGTGTATTGGCCGGTAAGCATCTTAAACCTTTTCCAATATTTGGTCGGGTGACTCGTTTCTCCTAGTGAGTTGCAGGTTTTAATCCAGCTTCGTATTTTGTAGGCTTTTAGGTAGTTGGTGATCGTCCTTTGAAGCTGCCTATGGTGACGTAAGGCTTCTAAGTTGCCGGTACGCAGATATTCTTTGTAAAGTTGTCTGGAACGTTTTATCATTGGTGGGTACTGTGGTGGTAGTTTTGGCTTAGAATTTGTAGTTGAGTATGTTGGGATGTGTGCTATGCTTGCATCTTTGAGTGCCATTGTCATTCTGTCTACGGTCCAGTAGAGGTCTTCTTCTGTTACAGGTGCAGTTAGGTGACCGGTTTCTTGCTCTATTGTTGTACGGTACTTGGTCCAGTTCGCCTTATCAAAGCGAGGAATTGTGCGTAGAAATGTCTTTTGGTTTTTGGTGGCTTGATTATGGCAGTTTAGTGTAAGCTTTACTGGATCGTGGTCGCTTCCGATAGTGTCTAGTACTTCTACCAGACAGCGACTTGAAAGGTTAGATGATGTTATTACTATATCTGGTGTGGTATTGCTAATGGGTCGTGTGTGGCGAGGTAATTTGTGGATTTCGCCAGTAGTATTGGTAGTTATAAAGTTGCTGAATCTGGTCTTCTGTCGGGCTGTTCTGCTGTGAAGGTTTATGTCAGCCATGATAATATAGTTACGGAAGTTGTTTGATATGTACTGAAAGAATTCATATGGTATTGGATGTGTGGGTCTGACATATATTGTGGCTACTGTGATATATAGAGATTTAAAATACAGTGTTGCGATGAGATGCTCCGGTAGAATTGCTATGTTAGGTTTGTATAGCCTATAGGCTATTGACGCCTGGAAGCCTAAGAGTACCCCGCCGTTTGCCCTTAGTGCATTTGTCTTGCTGTCATTTCTTATAATTTGGTTATTTCTTATTTTGCATTGCATTTTTGGTGTTAGGTTGGTTTCATTTAGTAGGAAGGTATTGATGTTCTCATCCAGTAGGAGTTGATCGAATAGTATTTTGTTCTTAGTTACTGATCTTATATTCATGAATAAGAAAGCAAGAGCCATGGCGAGGAAACATACAAGTTTATTGCTGCTTTGTTTGGCTTTATACTGTGGTTTCATAATGCGATGCATGGAAGTGTACGTACGGTCCAGAGTATGTAGCATTGAAGTTGACTTGGAGTATGGCTTTTGCTGCATATTGTACTTGTTGCAGTATATGAGGTCTTAAGAACGGATGTATATTTTGTAATGCCATGGTTATGAAGCCAAGCATTTGTTCTATTGTCACTGGTTGGTATATTGAAGTGGGTTGAGCTGATGTGGATGTAGTTTGATCTGTTTTTTCATGCGTTCTTACTGGTACTACAAGATGTGGTTTTTGTTCTTCAGGTGCTGGTTTTGCTTTACACTTGTAGCTGTAAGTTGGGTGTGGTTCATTGCATTGTGAGCATTTTGGTTGTTCCTGTAAGTTTGTACATTGTCGGGTATTGTGTGGCCCAGAGCAGAATCCACATTTCGGTTGTTTCGTACATTTGGCTGTCGTGTGCTCATTGTACGTTTGGCACTTTTCGCAACGTATGGGTTGTGGTTGAGTTGTTTGCGATGGTTCTACCCGGTGTCTTTTCCAGTATATCATAGCCCCGTTAGTTAGTAACTCATCTATGGTTTCTTGTGATTTGGTTAGTACCCTTACCATGTAGGTTGGTCCTGCCTTGCACATGATGCGGATACATTTGATAATAGAATATCCTTCTTGCTGTAATTCGTTATGTATCTCATCGTCTATGTATGATGGTAGAACTCCACGGATTACCACTGATAAAGCTGGTGCTGATCTAGGAGGCGGCATTTGTCTCGGTTCACGTTTGTCAAGCTGTGTGATCTTTGCGCTTTTCCCGAATATTTCAGATGAGCACTTGTCCCTAATAGTTTTCAGTAGGTTCGGGTCAGGAGATTTCAGAATGTAGCCGTTCCTAGTTGGAATGATTTGATTTATTGCTGCTCGTGGTATGTATTTAGTCAGCTGGAGAAATATCTGTTTGTTGTTTTGGAATTTTGTGTCGAAGTTTGATAGCAGGAAATTATAAATATGAGGTTTGTTTGTCTCATTTTCATTTCCGAGTTCCATGTGCAGGTCGCTCTCATTTGAAGACTCACTCAGATTATGCTGTCTTTTGTTTTGAACAGGAGACCTTGAACTTCAGAGTCCAATGAATAGCTAAGGTCAGAATATTTGAGATAGAATTTTAACTAGCCAAACTAATAGCCAAAATCGATGTCCAGAAAAATAGCGAGGTCAGAATATAGGAGATTAAATCGATCCAAATCGTTAACCAAAATCAGAATCCTTATACCAGTAACTTATAAATTATAAATTATATAACCAATAAACCAAAATCGTAAACCAGATAAATAGCCTAAGTAATCGTAATACTAATAGTAACCCTTAAATAACTACGGAGTCGGTGTATCTTTCAATTGCTCAGCAGCAATAACGTTTTTTGACTGGTGTCTCCCCAGTAAGATGCGATATGTGTGGCACTCATAGACCTATGAAAGCTAAGCCAACACACTACTCTGCACGATCTGCTATTTACGTGAACAAGCTGCGAATTAATGTTATGATGCAAGTACCTAAAACTCATTTTCTTCTCTAAACGAATTATAGATTCGTTCGATAAACTACGCTTACTTTTAGAAAAAGCCCTTTCAGCTACAGGCTTCATTGAATTGAAACTATCCTTCTCCCTACCATCTAGTGAACAGCACGATAGACTATTACGACAGCACGTCAACACTGCAGATTTTTTTTTAAATTATAAAATAATAAACTTAAATGGTCTGATCGTAAACGTAATGTTTTGTAAATTACTTGTGCCACTTTCTTGTCTATTGTTAAAGCAACACTCATGGCTAAAATGCAATATATTTCTATAAATACAGAAATAAAATCACGAGGTGTAGATACACACATCACCCACAGGACAGCCAAGGGTGGTTCGATCCTCCCGCGACTAATCCCTGATGCCGCGTGGAGGCCGCGGGTCTCTTTCAGTCCCACGGGATGACTGTGCAACACAAAATGGTCAAGGGTCTCTTAGGCTTTCCGTGGGTAGCCCGCGGAACGACTGTGCATGTGGCCCTTAGGGAAGGGATTTATAGGAGAGGAGGATGCTTAGGATTGAGGGTGAGCTAAGGGAGGTTACAAAATGTATTTATCCTTTATTTTATTTATATCATATTTATCGTGGTCATTATAAGCTTATGCTTATAATCATATCAGGATTTAGGATCCATGATGATGAATGAGCAATGGACATGAAGGGCAATTTCACGCCAGAAACAATAAGACGGACAGGTGAGGGTGAATCTTCATGCCCAGGGGCGACTCTGGGCGCGATGGGTGACTAGTGAGCCATAGCTATATACTGATGGAAACAGTGCAGTTATGGAGGTGAAAAGTGAAATGAAACACAGTGAAAGTGATATTTTAATAGAGGTCTATTGAGTTACACTATGGTCTCTAGTGGGTTGGTGTGAACGTAAATGTAGGGACCTGAGTAGGTTGGTTGAAGGTTGATGTTCAATACTGTACTTGTGGCAAACTGAAGTTCGGTTAGGACGTTGGATTTTTTGAAAGGATACAGATTTTGGAGAGTGATGGCAATGAAAGATTGAAATTGATCGATGGTAATGGGTTGTGTAGGAGAAAGTACGGGTGGGTTGCATGTTTTAGGTTCAGGAGGACGGAGAGGTAGCACTAAGCCGGGATTTTCAGGGGTAGGTTCTGGACGGTTTCTGCATCGATAACTATAGGTTGGATGCTGTTGTCCACAGGTATTGCATTTGGGTGGGTGTTGCAGGTTAGAACAATCTTTGGAGGTATGTGGACCAGTGCAGTAGCCACATTTAGGAGTATTAGGACAGTGGGAAGTGGGATGGTCGTTATAGGTTTGACAGTGTTCGCATCTGGTAGGTAATGGAGGTTGAGAACGAGATGGTTCGACACGGTATCGTCTTCTGTAGATGTAGGGTTCGACACGGTATCGTTTTCTGTAGATGTAAGTCTTTGATGGTCCGTGAATGAGAGGTTAGAATGCGTACCATGTAGCTGGGTGTTCCGGTTTTGGTTTTGAACCTGATGCATTTGGAGATGATTCTGGATTTACTCCTCGGATAACGACAGAAAGGACTAGTGGTCGTCGAGGAGGTGGTTGATGCGTTTGACGTGGAGTGTCGATAGTCAGATATGTCAGATAGTTTCAAGATTCGCAACGGATTGAAACAAGGCGATGCCTTATCACCACTACTGTTTAACTTCGCGTTAGAATATGCGATTTTAAAAATTAAAGGGGACAAAAAGGGACTATCATTGAATGGTTTGAATCAACTGTTTGTATACGCGGATGACGTAGATTTAATAGGGGACGATATAGATGCACTACAAAGCAACACCGATGTCTTAGTAGAAGCGTGCGATGAGATAGGTCTACAGGTAAACATAGATAAAACAAAATACATGTTAACAAGCCGAAGCACAGGGAATGAAGGAATTAAAAACATAAGAATTAGGGATGAGGTCATAGAGAAAGTAAACAAATTTAAATACTTGGGAGCATACGTAACAAGCAAAAATGAGGTCACGGAAGAAATAAAAAGTCGCTTAGTATCGGGGAACGCATGTTTCTATTCAGTCCAAAAACTTCTAACATCGCGATTAATATCAAGGAAATTGAAATTAAAAATATACAGAACGGTTCTTCTGCCAGTAATACTTTACGGTTGCGAAAGTTGGAGTACGACCCTAGCAGATGAACATAAATTGCGTGTATTTGAAAATAAGGTTTTGAGAAAAATATATGGTCCGAAACGGGACGAGATGACTGGAGAGTGGAGGAGACTGCATAATGAAGAACTCCACGGACTCTACGATTCACCAGATGTTGTAAAAATAATGAAATCGCGACGACTAAGGTGGGCAGGGCATGTAGCTCGGATGGGGGAAAAACGAAGATTATATTCTATCCTGGTTGGAAGGCCCGATGGAAAGAGGCCATTGGGAAGACCGAGACGTCGTTGGGAGGACAATATTAGAAGAGATCTTCGAGAAGTAGGTGTTCGTGATGAAAACTGGCTTGATACTGCCCAGGATAGAATCCAATGGCGAACGTTTGTTACTGCGGCGATGAACTTGCGAGTTCCATAAGCCATAGAGTTAGTTAGTTAGTTAGTAATTACCTAGGGCATGATTCTAACATGCAAGTTGCGATTTGTGGTGCCACTTTCACCACTACACATTCTTAAACTTTCTTTTACTGATCAACTGATATTGTTTCATGACCTCCGAGCCAACCCGTTGAAATACGTTAAATGTACATAACCATGCATGTACCTAACGCCTTGTACGACACTGATACCTGGGTAGGCATGGAAAACACGCCCCACGCCATGACTGAGTCACCACCCGCTTGGACAGTACATTGGTGACAGCTTGGGTACATGCCTCATGGAGTTTGCGCCAAATCTGGACCCTACTATCCGCGGGTGCCAATTGAAAACGTGGCTCATCTGACCACGCTACACGTTACTAGTCTCTAAGGCCCAATCAACGTATTCCCGAGCCCATAAAAGTCGGCGATGGGCAGTGATTAGTAGTGGCATACATTCGGTTGCGTTACTGCATGGAGCGTGAATTACTCTGCACTCACCTATAAGACTCGTTCGTGGGACGTCCTGCATTTATTCCTGCTGCCAAACCACGCACTCTTGCTTGTCTGTTTGCCCGGACGAGTCTGCCCAGATATCGCCGCTGGCGGTCATTCAGCACACGTGATGGGCGGCCACTGCGTTGTCCCTGATTTGTCGTAATGCCTACCTACAATGCAATACTCACTACCGACCCTTGACACTGTGGACCGAGTAAATTTCAATGTCCAGACGACTTCTGAAATCGCATATCCCATTCGTCTAGCACCAACTATTATCGCGCGCTCAAACGTCGATGATACCCGTTGGGTTGCCATCACCACGGTACACGACGTTTCACTTCATTCATAGAAGTCCACCTGATCACACTGTATTTGCTGTGAGTCATTCGACCGGTTTGTCACGATGTTACCGCGCCATCAACTAGTTCTCTCCCGCTATCCCATGACTTTTTGCCGTTAAGTTTATACCACCTAGACCATAATGAAATTACTAAGTATGAGAAAACGGATATAAAATATAATTAATGGTTTTAAAGAATGTTCCTAATATGTTCGAAGAAATTGTCCAAATTCGTTTCTCGACAATATCACAAGTTCAGATTGAAGGCATGTAATGAATTCAATGCATTTATAATTTCTTCCCTATTTTTATTATATTGAATTAGTATTTCCCTACGATCAACCGTTGTACAGACTCTTACTAAATAACACATTCACTTAGTAGAAGCTTTGAATGATGCGAAACATAAAGTTTAAATGAACCAAAGAAAACCGTCAGAAGGAATACAAAACAAGTTGCAGTAAATCAGAGTACGGAAGAATCTATGAAAATATCTACAGAAAATCAGATCAAACTACAATATAAGACAAGCTGTTTCAGGCATGTATCGAGATTTATTTGTTAGGGAATTCAGAAATTTGGGGTACATTTAAAGAGGATATGAAATTAGATAATAAATACATAATTTCACCTAAAATTATGCTTACTTTACACATATATCGGAATTTGGGAGAGGTTCACACGCTCTGAACTCTGCGAATAAATACCTCACTGCGCTGTATTAAAAAATACATCATAGCTACAAAAATCAACTAACGAAAGTGATAGTACGATAACAGAAGCGTTGTCCGAAGATTCACGAATCTTTTTTAAAATGAAAACACTGAACAAAGAAAATTTTCTTTTATTTATAAAATATTCTACACTAATTGAAACAGCGAAACTAATGAAGGATAATGTTCTATTCAAACTACAATGGACGTACGAGGTGAGTAAATATGAAACCGGAATTTGTTTATAGACAGCGTTAGCTGTCTCTGTGGTTACCGTAAGACTGCGTCCTTGGCGCCACTTGCTTGTTTTGGCTACTGATAACGATTTGCAACTCACAACCAGACAAGTTTCATGTCATAGTGTTGTGTTTAATAGCGTTGAACATGGCGCAATTTGTACCTACAAACTACGATGTGCGGACAGCATTGATTTTTTGTTACCATGTAAAGAAAACTGCTGCAGAATCGCATCGCAAGCTTGTCGAAGGTTTCGGTGATCATGCTCTTGGTAAGTCACAGTGCTATGCGTGGTTTACAAAATTTAAAAGTGGCTATTTTGACGTGAGAAACGAAGAACGTGGAAGACCACCGAAAACGTTTGCAGACAGCGAATTGCAAGCTTTGTTGGATGAGGTTGACGCTCAAACTCAACATTTCGCGGATCAATTAAATGTAACACGAGAAGCAGTTTCCATACTTTAAAAGCCATGGGTAAGATTCAGAAGGTAGGAAAATGAGTTCCACATGCATTGCCTGAACTTCAGCAGGAAAACCGAAACACCACTTGCGAAATTCTGCTCGCCAGGTACAAAAGGAAATCATTTCTGCATCGAATTGTGACTGATGACGAAAAATGGATCTATTTCGAGAATCCAAAGTGTAATAGATCATGGGTAACACCAGGAGAACTGACGACATCGACTGCAAGACCAAATGGCTATGGACGGATGACAATGCTTTGTGTTTGGTGGGATCAGAAGGGATTGATCTATTATGAACTGCTGAAACCTGGCAAACCGTTAATACCCAACGCTACCGACAACAGATGATCGATTTGTATCAAGCTTTGCGTGAAAACCGACCAGAATATGACCAAAGACAACATAAAGTGATTGTGC
>JAGDQP010044766.1:0-13435 GCA_022664845.1 Lepisma saccharinum
GGAAAAGTATTATCGGAATGGCGGTGTAAAGCAATTTCATAAAAAGAGTTTCATTATTAATAATAAGTATACAAGCTGAGTTTAGTCGCGCGTTTCCGCTCCTCGTCTCCACCGAAGTCAAGTTATTTCTAGCACCGATATGACATGGTCGATAAGGACCGTGTGTAGAAGAATAGCTCGTGAGGGCGCTATACTGTCTTTCGGAGAACTAAGGACTCGATCAAGGCTACATCTTTCTGTCACTGGATTTTCCTTCGTCCCAGGTTGTACTACTGAAATAACGCCTTCACACGCACAGGGGAGGAAGAAAACTATAGTTATTATCAGTTCTCAGTGACCGATTCCTTCAGGCTCACTTTAAACACTGGTTCTAAATAAACTACATACAATAAATTATTTACAGTGTATTTAAATACATGAAAATAAAAACAAACACAGAGCGACAGCAACGTACCTTTCCTTCAGTACTGGTCCTCTTATTCTTCTTTTTCTTTTCTTGTGGAAGATTCTTGTCCTTCGCTTTGAGATCAACATGTTCACCTAACGACGTATACCAGGAAGGCTTCTCATCCAAATACGACTGCGGCACACTCACATTCAGCATTTCAGGAAGCATGTACGCCTTCAACCACCCAACAAGCGGCGTAGGACCTGGGTAGTAGTGAGTCTGTTTATGATAGAACAGTAAGCCATCCAACTGTAAATTGAACGGCAGAGGAGAATTGATTGCTAAATGCAAAGTATCTGGATCACAGTGATAATAGGGTAGCACTTTGAATTTATAATGATTATCCTTTGATTTTTCATTCAGTCCGGAGGTTTCTACAAATTTCGTCTGAAGCCAGAAAAAACGGAATTCAGTCTGGAAGGAAACAAACATGCATTTATTGTTACAGGAGACTTCTTTCTCAAAAAATTAATATTAAGAAGATGAAAATAAAACATTGTACCTGACAAAATCAGAAACGTGTAATGTTTTCAATAAATGTATAAACATAGAGAAAAGTTCGTGTCTTCAGAGAATACTTCCCAAATTTGCGAAAGTGTCCCTCCTGTGTCTAATATCTATGAATGGAAATTAAAATTAGGATCAATAATTCCTATTGGGTTACAAAAATATCCTCTGCGTAATAAAGCTAGGGAACTATACAACTTGCTAAGATTTTTGGACTTTGAACGAAAAGTATTATTTTTTTCAAAAATCTCTTCTTTAGATAAATATCAGGACGTAATGTTATTGTGCATATCCCAACAAGTCACCAAATATATGCGATATTTCAATGTATTAATTTTTGTACTAATAAGAAAAGTTATAGACATGCGTCAAAACTTTTGTGCGCCAGTCGAGATTACCTTGTTATTCTTTGACAAAGACTAAAATACACCTTGCAAAATTTGGATAAATAGTTTTTTTCGAGTTCATAAAGAGCCACAAGATGGCAACACTGCAAAGCGTGAAAGTTCGTAATCTTTTAGCTGCAAATGTTTTTCTGCTGTGTGATGGTACTTGGGACTACAGACTACTTGTCCTTCGAACAAATTTCATGTTTGTCGAGAAAATTTTGTTTGCTTTAAGTCGCTACCTTTTGCTTAGAAAAACAGCAAAATAAACTTCACATTTTTTATTTTTATAAGCGCTTAAGACTCCAGACCGGCATGTCTTACGGATGATATTCCTCGACAAGCAATTTTTTAGTGAACGGAATGGATGGGAGCGGTCGGGCCTCGACATTCACCTAAAAAAAACATTCAAAAAAAAAAACGGCCGGCGACAGCAGGACTCGAATCCGCACCACCTTTCCACTGCTTAACTTAAAAATTAAGATATACTACAGTATGTGCTTACTGTACTAAACTAATATTATAGGCAATATAATATTTATTTAATAAAGATATACAGTATACCAGGAGTCTACAACCTACGGCTCGCGGGCCGGATGCGATCCGCGTAGCAATTTTGACTGGAACCGAAACAAATCCAAAATTAGTTACTATATTGTACATTGGATCTAAAACAACATAAATTAACACAAGAACTAATTTGGTTATTTAAATTACTTATACAGACAAGGCAATCTGGTCCACTGACACAAAAGGTCGGAGACCCCAACAGTAGACTGTAAAGATATAGCACAGGAAAATATATCCACATATAGTACTACCGTGTAAGAATGGAATGTACAAATATAGCGCAGCTTCTTGTACTATACTGCTATTGTTTTTGACGTTCGTTTCACATGTAGGTAATAATTATTTTTCTTTTTAAAAATTAAATGAAAGCATCTATAAGTTCTATCATGGACAAAAAGCCTTAATTGTTTTATTTCATTTACATATAATGGGCTGAGATGCAATGATGACCAAAGCCTGTCACATGTCTGATAATTGTGAACATTTCCGAAGAAAGGGCCTCAGTCTAGGCACCATCCCATTATCTTGGAAACGACTGAAAAAACTGTCAGAACTGTGGCCATCAAAACATTATCTTGGGTACTTGCCAAGTGACGAAACGAAGATTTGCAACAGTAACTACCAGACCACGGGGACTGGATAAAGCTTGTCTACGACGAATAACAATGATAAAAAAGTACCACTTGATAAACGAGGAAGGAAAGGAAGAATCCAGGAGATGTATTGTTTCCCATACTCGCTTAATACAAGCGAAGAAAATTCCACTCAACCGTTTCCCCAACAGCAGTCGACTCACTAAAATACATCCCATTCCCACCGCAGTGATACCCTTAGCTTTGTATTACAGGTGGGGGCCGTATAACTATTGCTTATCTGACACTGATCCTACCTTTGAAAATGACTGTCGCTGTCGGAAAGTAAGATATATCTTTTATTGACTTATCTGACTAAGCAATCCAGGTTTATCTTGTAAATCGTCCATATACATAAGAGATTTGGACACACAGCATGTTTTATCTAAGCTTAGGATATAGATGTAACTACTAACATTAGATTCTAGGGATAATCCCTAAAATATCCCTTGCACATTGAGAAAGGAAACGTAGTTCTTTAAAAATCAACTAAGATATGTCTCAATCACTTACTAAGGTACGTAAATATATAAATCAGAAAAGTTTCAAGCCTAATCAAGCAACGATTACTTAGATTACGATATAATTGACCAGCTGAAAAGGTTAGAACTGAATGAATAATCCCACAGGCCGTCACAGATGTTTACATACTGACAACCGACCAATGTGCATGGTTTTCCCTGGAATTAACAAATGACAAACACATTACACGTACTATTTTCCCCAAAGGAGAAAAGTTACAGAGAGAGAGAAAAAAAACATGAATTACACAATACTGGTAACGGACTCAAAAATGAGGAAACGAAAAATGAAAGATCAAGAAAAAAATCAAGAAAACGAAACAGAAATTACAAAATAACGAAACGGAGAATCAAACATAAGGAAACCACAAAACAGAACTAACAAAAAGAAATAAGTACAGTAGCGTCTCTATATACCGACACTTCGATAGTCTCTATATCTTCATCTTGTAGTCCTAATTTTTCATTAAAAATTAAGTAAACCGACATTCTTCTCTAATCGGACACCCTCCGGTCCGATATACTGTATGTCGGATTACTGAGACTGTACTGTACTGCACTATGGAACATTTAAGCTGAAATATCCACCTCGTTTCTCTTATTTGAATATGGAAGCACACATACTAAGAAGATATTGTCTCAAACTACGGCAATGTTAGAAACTTGACTTATACATTTAATGTCACATCAATTTCAAGTGTAACTTGAAGGTTGTATTAGATCATTATGCTATCCCAAAGGCGTTTTGTCCGATGTTATCATTACCACTTCCTTAGCATCAGTGTATTCTTCATTGAAGTTCCAACACGAATTACAGTTTCTGAAAATTATTTTCAGATTAATAGCATTCATAATTGAATAATTACTGAAAGACGAAAATAATGAAAAAAAAACAAAAAAACGGTGCTACATAAGCAGCTAAAAAGGAAACTTTTACGGGCACTGTGCAAAAAAAAGAAAGATGGGCTCCTCTTTTTTGTTAAGTTTGTGTTTTCCTGATTTCATACAGCAAAATACAAGCATAAATTGATGTTTAGTATAAACTTAGGCCTGACCCAATGACAACAAATTGCAGTAAGCCAACTGAAAAGGACCTGCCAGCTTCAGCCACCAAATCTGAAGTAAGTTTCTCTTATCCGCTATGACTGAGAGGCTAGTATGCGATACAGTGAAATTAACAGAAGACTCAACAGTCTTTTAGGATCTGTTTAAAATTGACCAAAATGGTACTTCTAGACGGTTTAGCTTCGATCATTTGTTAGGTAAAGTGAAATAGAAGCTGATCAGTCGAGTGCTTCTGAGTAAGAAACAGATGGGCCTCGGATTTGCTCCAAACACAGTTGCACTTTAGAACTTAATCCCTAAGTTGGTAATCAAATATTTGTCACCTAATGACTTTCCTATCTACAGTCCCATTACTCCACTAACATACACCGACCGGTCGTAGCTCAGTTGGTAGAGCATTAGGTTAGCAATCAAAAGGCTCTGGGAACGATCCCAGCGGCCGCCCACATTGACTGAGGGTTTTCCAGGATCTTCCTGTCATACCACGCAGATGCCAGGATGGTACCTACTAACTAGGCACTGGCCGACTAGCTTCCAACATCCTCTCTCCACCCTGTTCCGCCTGAGAAGCCTACAGGTCATAAATTCAAATTCCACTAAACATAGGAATAAAAGCTGACGAACCGATTGGTTCTGAGTAACGAAGAGGTGGCTTCTGAAACAGCCTCCTGTCAGCTCAAAATAGGCTTCTGAGACAGCCCTTTAGGCCCAAAATAGGCTTCTAACAGCCTCCTTTTGGCTCAAAATAGGCTTCTGAAACATCCTCCTTTTGGCTCAAAATAGGCTTCTGAAACAGCCACTTTTTGGCCCAAAATGAAGTTCTACATTTAGTGTCGATTGTTACTAACGAATTAAAAGCTGGCGAGCTTCTAGGACGGGACCTACAGTTTTGGGGAAAGTGGGATCCAGACTATCCTGTTCAAAAAACACCGGCGCAATTGAACCCATGAACACGCGCATATCCCCAACTGGAAAACAAAAATATGTGTCAACAAATGATATTCCTTTCTACAAAACATAAAAGTGACACCATCTTGAATGTGAGAATGTACAGAGTGCGAGATAAATATTGGACGTAAACAGCCAATTATATTTAATTACAATTATAATTAAATATCTTTTATGTGTATTTTTGCTTCCCCGCCGTGTTGTAATTCATAATATCAGCACACCAATCCTTTCAAGGCAAATTTGTTCAACTTTATCAGAGTCTAGAGAAGCTCCAATTTTTTATTTTTTTTATTTTACATATTAGCCATCGAAACTCATGATGATAGCAAATGAGTGTAAAGTAAAACGAATGATCGAGGTGAGCACTATATGTTGCGAAGAAAAAAAGATCAGTCAATATTCAACTTCTTTAAAACATTTTTGTTTGGTGTTTTTCCATATATCTTGCACGGAGCCCTTCAACTCTTCTCGAACACACAAAGTATATGAGCACTGCTACAAATATGAATCTCGCTTATTATTATTATTTTTAAACGTTTTAGGTAAAAACTCCTTTCTTACGAACTTCTTATTAACAGAAATGAATTTACTGTCAAAAGTAACCTCTTCAAACCTGCAGCACACGAAATCATTATAAAAACTTAATGAAAAAAATAAATAAATAAACTCACATCACAGTCCAATACAGGATGACTTCCCCACGACAACACATCTAAAATGTAATACGTTTGATCAATATCACTCCATATACAGTCAAGTATTGTATACTGCTTTAGCGACGCTATACCGCCTCCCGGTAATACTGATGAAAATGTAGTAAAGCTATACCCAGCCTTGTTATATGCTGACGTTCTACCCTGCAAAATAGTAAAGGTAAATATTTTAACAACATAAATAAGAACTTGGGATGTTAATTCAGTTTTTACGTAAAAACTTATGCATGGACACAACGCACAGGGGATATACAAATGTACAAGGGATCTATACTTACTCCACCAACTGTTCCTTGCACTAAATAACGATAAGAAGTCTCCGTACCTACCCTGTGTGTGGGGGGGGTGAGGGGGAGTCGTATTTTTCAAGATATTGGACAAATGACAAGCAATAATGAAAGCAACCCAATAATACTTGTGAATATGTATCAAATGAACGACCTGAGCTTTTGATATTATTTATTTTAACTGAGAAATTAGAATACCAGTAATAGCAGAATTCATATCCGTAATCCGAGACAGGCGTAAGCCATAGTGCTGTTACCGCCCATAAAATTCATTTTATCTTATTATACCCGTCGTAATCATTGGAGGGGCAATTACTGCAATGCACAAAGGATAGAAAAATTCGGTCAAATAACACAAAATAGCTTTAAATTCTAAAATGCACAGAAAAGAAATAAATAATTACATATGTATAACCCAAATATTATAATTATTAGACAAAAATAATTATTTTATAGATACTATACTAGTATTCTATCACAACAATAGGCCAAATTCAGGAAAAAAAGGGCACAGTTCTGTTAACTAAAATCATACTTGCGTAACGTAACACTACACATGCCTCCACATTATATACAAACGTTTGATATTTGGAAGCTTTTAGTTTCGTGTTCAGTGCAAAACTACATGATGAATCTTCCACTGAAGACGAAGCCAAAGGCCTTGAAATATCAAAAAACATTCTGCAATTTTGCGTCAAGTTTTCAGTTCATTTCGCCACGAAAAATTACCTGACCTTTTTCAGGCTTACCAGAGTAACACTAGATATACATCTTTTGAATAATACACGATCTTTCACTAACAGCAAAAACGTTCTTCTTACTCAATAGTCGATCAAAAAATGATACACATTTAAAGTAACTGGTTCAAATTGTTGCGAATATGATTTCAGTATTACCGAGCGGCCGTGGCTCAGTGATAGAGCGTTGGCTTAGTATTCGGGAAGTCCTGGAATCGATCCCAGCGGCCGACCATCCTGACTGACGTTTTTTTCATGGTTTTTCCTTAGTCACATCAGGCCAATGCTGGGATGATACCTATAATATAAGCCCAGGCCGTCTACCTTTCAGCATTTTCTCTCGGTCTGAGGCTCATATGTCTAAAAGCCTTAAAATAAATTCAATTCAATTCAATGATTTCTGTATCATCACATTGTGAAGCGCTTTTGCTTACAATATCTCCCTATCGACTACTACTTTTTTATGAATCTGAGTGTATATTTCTATAACTGTTAAGTTCATAGTATTGCAGAATTTTGGAACTTGTAACTGTTCAAAGAAATTAATATGATTTGGGAATTCTTAAAATCAAACTATAAAAGGTCACGTGAGTGAACTTTCCACTGACCTTGCTTAAATTTGCGAACGTAATGTTCACACAAGCTCCATGAAATGCTTACTGCTACGTCACCATGCAAATAGTATGACTTCCTCATACGTAAATATAAATAACAATGATTTCATATAGATTGTTTAATTGCAAGTCTTGTTACGAAACAAATTTTTGGGTGGTAATTTAAAAACACTTACTCCAACTGCAAGACTACCGTGTTATTACATACAAATACACACACTGAACAGTATTACTGCCCATACCAGGAACGAGTTATTACACAAAGAAATGCCTGTAATAGGAAGTGGAGGTTTAAAAACATATGTTCAAAAAACAAATTTGTATATATATAAAAAAAAATATAGGAGAAGGCAGGATAGTCAATATAATAGGTGAAGTTTTAATAGAAAGGAAGGGATTTGTACTAACTTACGTAATATTTTGACGATAATCACGTACACAATTACACACACAACACTCTAAAGTCACTTATAATTTTCGGCTTCATTTGTCACCAGTAGCAGACAATAAAGTTCACTTAACACACGTACACAATTTAAAGGGATAGAAAAACAACATGGCGGACGACCACATCAAAAACAATTGACGACGTTCTGCGCGTGCGCAAGTACTTATGGGGAAGGGATTTTGGAAATGGTGTTTTGTGTTGATAATTGGGTGGGTACAATAAAAAAAATACTGTACCCAGTTTTTAATTTTTTTCTTTTTAATTATACCCAGTTCAATTTGGAACACAAAACACCATTTCCAAAATCCCTTTTCCATGACTACTAGCGCACGCGCAGACCGTCGTCAATTGTTTTTCGTATCCATTCCTTGCACACCGAGTCCCATAATACCAATTTTGATATATCGTTCCAGGTTGCCATAATCCACATTTTACCCCCTACAACCAGCACCTCAACACGCCGTCTGTGAAAGAATGCCTTTATTCATGGTTTAAGCGCGAAAATATATCCTGGCCTTAACCTTCAATAACTCTAAGCTTTCCTTTTCCTCTGCATTTTCAACACATTTCTTTCCATCCACGATCCCACCCTGTACTTACACGCTATACAGTTATGATTATTTCAAGTTCCGGAAATCTACGCGCTACGCCAGTCAGTTGTTCTCCAGTTTTGACGCATCGTCCGCTACGTGTCGCCACTGTCTCTTCAACCTTGTACTTTGTGAACGCGTGCACTTCGTTCTTTTCCTCTATACTTGAAAAAGTGCAACTGTATGCAAGAAATATTGTAGTGACTTTTTATATGTTAATATGTGCGTGTTTCTTTTCTGCTAGTTATATATATATAGATTACTTTTTACTTGTAACCTGACTTCTTCTGACTTACCACTTTTTACCTGATTTCCCTAACTTTTCCCGTGACTTACCACTTTCTGATTTTACTAATTTTTTCACGACTTACCACTTTTTACCTTGTTTCCCTGTGAGTTGAGACTCTGTACTTGTCAACAGATTTACGTGACTTCCACGACTTACTAAAATTTTCTCATTAACTAGTTTCCATGTTGTCTCCAGTCCCTGTCTATGTATTATATGAAGTAATAATAATAATAATAATAAAAACTTTTCTTACTTGACTTGCTACAACAAGTGACCTTCTTCCCACAGGACAAAGAACAAAGAACCAACTGGTTGCTAGATCATCAGGAATATCCACTAACCACTCTGATAACATCAACTGGTTTTCGTATCCTCGTGGTTGTTTTCTAAGCTGAAAGTAAATCAATAAAATAAATACATGTAGTGTCTATTGATTCAAAATCTCCGTTAAGGAGTTTCGGTTTTGAACAGGATTTAACATAACTCGACCTACCCAGTACAAATTTGTGAATAGTGCACATCATTACTCTTGACTAGTCTGTTTACGTGATATATACACGTAATACAAATTTCATATTTTAGATGATACGATGATGTATTTTCTTACGATATTTCATCTAGTGACCTCTCCGCAGTTTGCAACACTGCATTGTGTGCTTTGACTATGTTACTTATCATCACTAGGGGATGTAAAATATCCAATAACACGATGTAGCACTATCTGAAAATTTTAAGCGATATGCTATGTTGGCAACATTGAGAACCCGGTGACATCATGTTTTCACTCCTGATATCCACCGCAAACAAAATTTTCATTCAAAGCATCGTTTCTGAATTTTTAAGTATTATTACTTTCCTTCAGTCGACTTTGGGTTCTAAGTTGGAAACGCTGAATATCCAAAACAAAGCGGAATTTCACCCATGTTTACAGGAACTTTTTTTTCTTCTTCTTGTTTCGACATCAGGAATCACTCCCAAAGTAAAGTACCTCGTTCTGAATCACTCTGCATATAAATACATAAAGTAACTTTCTAATTTACGTATCTGGCCAGATTTTACTAAAGTAATATGATACCTTTACACTTTTCTATTGTATATAGTTTTCTCTATCCTTCTTCACATATATATTCTTCCTTTCCAGAGAGAGAGAGTTCAGAGTGTTAAAAGCCGAAACGCTGCTAGGATAAGCTTAAATATGAATAATTGTACTTATATGACCTCCTGACATAACAAAGTACTAGTAACAATAGTTTGTTTTATAATAATGGAAGCATATTTAGAATAATACCCGTTCAAATACGTAGTTTCGAGGAACCATTTCGCACAAAAATACAGTAAAAATGTTCGAAAACTGAGAATAAAATTGCAAAGAAAGTATAACGCACTGAACTTAACAGGATAAAATAGTAAAGGCAACTGATACTTCCGGGTACACTACTAGTACCTTCATAACCAAGCAGAGTTGAAATTGTCAACAAAGTTCCACTAAAAGCAAAACATGAGTCGATAATTAAAACATTCAAACCCACTACACGTTAGTTTGTATATGCTAAGGTTTCTTAATTTTACGTTTCTTATTTGAAAATTAGATATAAATAAATAATTAAAAAGGGGGTATGTACTACTACTTATATAAATGTTTTAATACAAAACCATCAATGAAATCAAAAGCCAGCCAAAGTACAATACACAGTATTAGACTAAAAACATCCAAGTCACAAACAAGTGAATCGTCCTGATATCGTGACACAGATGGTGTGCCATTTTTTTTTTTTTTTTTTTTTACTGCTACAGATTGAGGTGGAATCGCCTTTTCTTCATACATAGCAGGTTGTTACAATAGTGCTTGTTCCGGTTATACTTAATCTTAGGCATGCATTCGATCTTACTTGAGTAGTAATTTTTGTAAATATTTTATCACCATCCCTTGATAAAAGTCTGTTCTGTACTACGAAAGTATAAAGGCTATTGCAACTAATTCTAATTTTCTTTTCTTTTCTTTCAGAATGCCAGAAAAAAACCTAGCCATTCGTGCCATTTTGAGTAACTAGAGTAATTAAAATGACTAATAGCCAACTAAAACTATCTGCATAGTGAAAGGCCAAGGGGTGATCGACGAACGTACTGCGAAAAATTGGTTCAAAATTTCACAAATGGTGGGTAATACCAGTCTCAACGATGGAAAGCGAAGCCCTAATTCAAGCTGTGAAAGTGAATATACTTAGTGAATTTAACCTCCGTTACTAATACTATCACTTTACACTGACTCCACTGAGGTTGAAATCACATAATTAAACTTTGGTTTTTAATCTCTTTGCACATAATGCTTATAAATAAGTTATACATGTTGTGAAGACAGTCAGCTTTGTACAAATATGAATGTAAAAGACGTCACAGACATTACATTCATTAGGTTGCGGTCGCGGTGGATCAATGGTTAGAGCGCTCACCTCTGGCGCTTGGGGTCGTCGGTTCAAACCTTGCTCGCGCAATGTGGGCTTTGCGGTGACAAACAAGATGTGGGTGGGTTTTCTCGGTGTTCTCTAGTTTCCTCCAACGTTCTTCATTCCACCAACCATCACATCATCATCCACCCTGTCTGAGCCAAAGTTGCCGCATTACAATTAAATTCAAATTCACATTCATTAGGTTCTGTAGAATTTGAATAATTTGAATTTATGCAACTCTGGTTTAGGCCGAGATAGGGTGGAGGATGTTGAAAGGTAGTGAGCACTGCTTAATTTGCAGGTACCATCCCGACATTTGCCTAGTATGACCGAGGAAAAGCCTCAGTCAGAATGGGCGGTCGTAGGTATCGTTCCCAGGACCTTCCGATTGCTAAGCCAACGCGCTCTATTAACTGAGCTACGGCCGCTCGGTTTTAGGTCCTGTTGAAAATCCGATGTTATACCAAAATCTGTCAACTTGAAAGTGGTGATTTCCTCCAGGAATTCTACAGAAACTGTACTCAACACACCACATCGTATCTTCGCAATGTTATTAGGACAAATTCAGGAAAATAAATAATTTACATCGAGAATGCTACAATCTAAGAGGCTAAAATTCTTAACAGTGTTATCTCACACTGACTCCATGGAGCTTGATTTCCCGTACGCAAATCCTCTTCGCGCATTTATAATACCCATTTATAGGCACAAATAAGTTTATATACATTTAGGGTGGTCCCGAGAGCATCATACTAAAGTCTGTATGACGAATTCACATGAATTCTGTAAATGAAGGAAGCCAACCAAATGAAAAAGGATCTACTAGATTAAAAAAAATCCGCTGGGCCTAAATCTTAAATCAGTTTCTCTCTACCTTCTCTAGTTGAGGCGCGAGCTTACGTTGCGGACGGACTGGCAAAGTGAAATTAAAATAAGGAACCATTTTTGTAGGGAAGGGGGAATACCACTAATAATAACAGTACCGGAGCTATATGACATTGAAATCTTATCAAATCCAGCTAGGGCTGCCACCTTCTGATGAATAAATTACGGGACGCTCGGCAAAAAAATACGGGACAAATCTGAAATAACCAAAAATAAAAGTAATAATTATACCCTGTACTACTATATGACTACCCGCACAATCTAAAATAACCATTGAAAAATAAATGTATCAAATAGAGCAAACGAATGGCAAAAGTATTATACGCAGTCGTATTGAGGCCAGACCATCTGAGGATGTGAACAGAGTCAGTTCGCCAGTCTACACAGAAAACAGTTGGAAAAGAGTCCCTCATGGGTTAATACAAGTATTGATATTTGTATGAATTTACTACTCATAATACGGAACGCGTGATTTCTATCTAAAATACGAGACATCCCGTATAATACGGGACAGGTGGCAACCCTACAGCCTACTTCCCGGATCTTACTCCTTCCGATTTTCACACTTTTTTTTTTCACACTTCCTGAAAGGACATCACTTCAATTTAGTGAAAGATGTGTGATTCGGGGGGTTCGTAGCTTCTTGGCACCAAAATGTAAGAAATTTGACAGAGAGATGAACCAAGAAGGCACTAGGTAATAGTAAACTTCATTTTGCAGAATAGCCTCGTCATTTCAAATTTCAACGGAGGAGTAGAATAACTGTAATTACAAGGCAAAAATAATAGTACTGTAACTAAGCTTATCCTAAACTCTTAACAATTGGGCATTCTATCGCTAGTAAAAACAAATACACGCCTTTCCTAAAGCACTTCTCAATCAGAAGGTTTATGGTTGGATCTTGAAAACTCAAGTGACGATTTTGTTGCATTGCCCAGTCGAAGCAAGTGTGAAATCAGCAAGCACGCCTCCTTTTCAATGTTCTCCCTAGACTATGATGCAGCAGACAAAAATCAGTTTCTAGGCATTCATAACACACGTGCACAAATATACAGGGTGGTAACCTAATGAACCTCCAAATTTCGAGGAACGATAGCACATCAAACAATAAAGAAAAAAAGTTCCAGTCAATCGGGTGGAAATATGGCCGCGTTTCGGAGCTACAGGTTGCTGAAAGCGTGAGATAATGAACTTTAGAACTTCACATGGTTAATACCATGAATAGAGCAGATGCCACATAGGGCCGTCAAAAACTTTAAACGTGTTCTATTTAAAATGCGTAATCCAAAACTGTGCAATGGATGTGCAACGGAATTCTCAAAGGACGTAGGGATTCCTGGAATTT
>JAGDQP010044767.1:0-15793 GCA_022664845.1 Lepisma saccharinum
AATCGGAGTTTAGATGCAATAGAACTAATTTATATTTCAGATATGTTTCAGTTCACTACGTATTCATTTCAGAAAAAGAAAGTGCATGGTGTGTTTCCTTTTCCTGTCGTATCGATTCGCAATAATCTTATGTTAAACGTTTCCATAATTATTATTTTTTTTACTGGCTCCTTGATTACAAATATCTGAATCAAAAGACTACATAGATTAAGATTTTCTAGTCTGGGACTATGGATCATCTAGAACTATTGGACTGATGCTCATCATAATAGCTGCTCTTTATTTAGTAACATCACATTGATGGTTTGTACTACTTGTTTTATTTTGAAAGTCCATATTTGCTTAACAAGCTACAGACAGTAAATTTTTCTAACATTCATTTTCTTGTGATTTCAGGCTAATGCTCACGGATGTTCTCAAGACCAGGAATTCACATCATACTTCTTAATCAGTTCAAACTTGGTCATTTTGCTGCTGAAGACAGTTTAAATGCCATCAAAACAGGGGACGGGGAATAGTTTCTGAACGTACAGTGCGAGGATGGTCTCAAACGTTTTGTACTAGTTATCTGCCTCTTGATTATGAAGAAGTTGGTGGGCATCCAGAAGCTGTTGACGACGACCTGAAGGCAATAACCAGCCGCGATCAGTAAGGAGGAGCCAGTGTGTCATGGCACTACCAATGAATAAAGGAGAAAAGTTTGTATATTTCATTATTTCATATATACGAACACAGTACTTCGCTATATTTGTAACCTGTTCCAGTGGAACCTGTGACGTTCCACGCGACGATTCGTTACTCTCCGAATCACGTTGGGATCAGCTAGAATCTGGCTCTCCCAAATTTCTAAAAAATGGTTTCTGCGCATGCGCATGATTGGGGAATCCTCATCAGAGATACAGCAATTTTGTGCCAGGTTCAAGGCTGGCTCATGTCGAGGGACGGATTACTTGGTAGAAACTCCTTGAAGTAATGAGAAACAAACATTTTGTAACATAGGTAAATAATATTAACGAAGACTATATAGATGTTTACTGCTATTTTATTCCCCAAATGCAATGTTTCAAACAAGCCTTAACTTAAATAAATAGAATATGTTGGCGGGAAGGTGACTTTTCTTTATCCCAACTACTTTTTTGTATTGTAGTTTTTGCATTCGGGATTAGTCATTCATGTACACTTTCAAACTTTTAATATTCATGCATGAAATAGTTTATTTTACTACGTTTTGAATATTTAATATACTTTCGAAACGATGTATACAAATGAAATTAGTTGTGAATAATAAAACTGTATGAATACATTGTAAAATTCTTAAAAAAAATAATAGTAACTCAAAACATTGTTTCACCTCGAAAAGTTCAAATGTTTTTGCTGCCATCTATTGGGCACCAAATATATGTATAATTTGATTAATGTCAAATAATACAGATTAAATGAAGTTATAAGTAACTCATTACAAGCCTAAACTCAATAAAACTACTTTCTCGGCGAAAACCTAAACGTCTTCAAATTAGTAATCAGAGAAATATATTTACACATGTAATACTTACATGCTTTGCAAAATACAGGTTAATTAGAATGAATAAACTGCCCAGATATCGTTAACTTGCTCATAGTTGAAATTGTAGAGCAACTGTAGCATTTCTAACCAGTGGCGTCATTTCAGATTTTGCTTGAGGGGGCAAGATTATTTAGGAAAGAATTTATATATCACTTGGCGCATCCCTCCTATTCCCAAGCGTAGTTTCTACTTGATACTCTGCATATACATAATCAGTGATTCCGTCAGACACCCTGCGGGTAGTGTCATCCCCATATCCTCGAAAGCGCCCCTAATGTTAAAATATACGGTCAAAAATCGACAGAAACCGTGCAAAACTCCACTTACACTCTCAATTTTGATTTTACACCCCCCAAAATGAAAATCCTGGCTGAACTTAAATGTTAACTTTATGTAAAATGTTATTTACAACAAATGAGAAACTCTAACGTATCAAAGGATAGTTACTGTCTTGGCTTCATTTTAGTAATCATTAACAAGCTTGTCGATAGAAATTTTCTTAACCTCTTTCCGCTCCACAGCCAAATCATCAACGAAGCGAATCGATCATCGGAAATTTATGACCAAAATTAGTATTTCAGTTTTTTTTAGAAGAGAAAAAAAATCATTCATTAAAGGCAGTGGTGATCGGCAGTGACAAATATCTGATGAAAGCAGTCTTTTATACTGTGGATATATATTGAGCTCAGTGTCTTCAGGTGGACGTTACTAAAATTACGGATTCAAGTCCGGCTAGAGGCAGAAATCTTACATCCGCTGATACTGACTACTGAGACAGGCTAGTTAAGGAAGATAGTAAATAAGTTAACATTGAAATAGAAAAAACAAACAGCTTAGAATGTCTTGTTGTGGGTAACAGAAACTCACAAGAACTCAACCAACAAACTGATGACATTCTGCCATTATGGTTCCATAGACAAAATAACATTATGGTGGCAAACCTGTTACAATGATTCCACAACTTGAATAACAATTGGAACCTAGGAGTTATCCTAGGGTTTAAATTTTATATTACATAGTAGTAAAGATACTCAATCGAAAGTTTATATTGAAATTGATAGAAACATGCTGTGTATTTCTAATTAACTTGGTTGGGTTTTACAGGAATTATTCTTATTTATAATACCGTTCATATACGATTATTTTCTACTTGAGTATTTTGGTGCTGAACTTTTTGGCACTACCACGTTATCAAGCCACAAGTCGTTACTGGCATTAACAGCAGTAGGTCCTTTAAAAACTACACGAGAGGTTACGAAACAACTCAAAGGTAAGTAATCAACAATCGTTCCTGATTTGAATGTCATATGAAAGGTGATAAATTAGTGCCATACCAATTGAACAAGTTCCACCTGTCCCGTATGATACGGAATGTCTCGTATTTTAGGTAAAAATTACGCGTCCCGTATTATGAGTGGTTGTCCCGTATTATGACTTTCAACACATATTTTCAACATATCCATAATTTTAACAAATAAATCGTGGTAGACTTTTTTCCAACTGTTTGCTATGAAGATTGGCGTGTAGACTCTTTCCACATCTCCAGACTAGGGTGACCGTTCATCTGCGATTTTCGGGAAGTTTCTCCAGATTATGACATTTACCTTCAGGTAATTTTCTTCTGGTTTGAGGAATAAATATCCTTCGAAAAAATCTATTGTTTCATTTAGAAAGAAACATTCGAAAATGACTTCTGTCTAGGGCTACCAGATGTACACTTTTGAAGGGAGCAAATTTTGAATTCCGTGCTTTTTTTTTGCCAGATTCTTCATAATGTAGAAGATACCTTTTGATCTAAAACATTTATAAAAGTGATATATACGCTATTTGTCCCTTTAAGGTTAATGTAAAGCAACGATCTCCAACAAAAGATGGCAGTACTACATCCGTGTGGCTCTAATGTATTTTTTTTTATTGTTGCAAGAAATTTCAATGCTGCTCCTACAAATTCAAGCCTAGAGAGTTCTAATTTGGAGGGAAGAAAGTTCATAACCAATTCAAGAGTTTGATCAATGCCGATTTTTTATTTTCATTTTTCTTCATTCTTAAAATCACTTGATTGTTTTTAATATCAAAACCTATAACAATAAAGCTATTTCAACAATGAACAAAGAGAAAATTAAAAATTGACATTGATCGAACTCTTGAATTGGTTATGAACTTTCTTCCCTCCAAATTAGAACTCTCTAGCCTTGAATTTGTATGAGGAGCATTGAAATTTCCTGCAACGATAAAAATACATTAGACGTACATGGAGGTAGTGCTGCTTTTCATTAACCTTAATTTATTGTACTGTAACAGCAGTACAAGTACATTTAAGTGAAAAAATGCAAATAATGTTAGAATTTATCCCGATTCTCCCCGGAATCACTGAGGAAAATATGGGCACCTTATTCCAGGCCCCAACATGGCGACGCGCCGTATAATACTCGTCCCTAGCTTTTATTTGGTGTAGTTGCTAAAAGATACTTATGCTAACTGTAGTTAGACAGTTAAAATATTCATTTTCCTCCTGCTAGTTTTTGGAGTGTGAGCAGGGACGTTCTAAATTGTGCGAGTAGTCATTGGTAGTAGAGGGGCTGACTACCGTAGTTACTTTCATTTTAGGTTATTTCAGATTTCTCCCGTATGTTTTGGTATTATCCCGTATTTTTTGCCGAGTGTCCCGTAATTTATTAATCTAAAGGTGGAAACTCTATTGCGAAGTGTGTTCTATGATTCTGCATCGAGACAGAAATGACTCATTTATTGACGTATTGTTAATTACGACAAAAAGTAGATAGTCTTCATCGTTCTGCACAGTGATGTTCGATAGCAAGAAGACCCCAAATACTACCTCAAGCCAACACTACACCCCAGCAAGTAATGGTGAAGGTTTAGTAGTCTATGAAAGAAGTCGTCTATATAGCATCTTAAATATAGGCCAAGCTATCACGTAAGATATCTATTGTCTACAAATTTATATAAAGCACCAGAAATTGGCACCTTTTCGTTCATATTTGGTTAACATACAAGGCTCAAACACACCCCTTTGGCGAAAACTAACTGCAACAAATTTTTAGGTTGCAAATGGAGCTTCTGGGTAATTATGGAGGCTGTCAGCTAGCGCCGCACAAATTATAAGTGAAATTTCTACTGATACACAATGATTTGGATTCTATATCAACATTTTACATTCAATAGTGACTCGAAACAACATCCTATAGAATTTAGAATGAAAATCATATTAATTAGTTATATCCTAAGTGATATTTTCATCAGTTAAGGAGTATTGTGCTGTTAGTTGTTTATGAAGAAATGGATGGTGACAGTGACGACAGACTGTTTGACTATTTTATATATCAAACTCTATTATTAATTATTAACCAAATACTATATACTATCAAGTACTTTAATGGCAATATATCGCTATGGTTCGACTAATATGTAGTTAACCGCGAATAATCAAACAAACAAACAAATATATTTTGAAAAGCGTGAGTTATCGTTCTTGGAAACCCGCTGCTTACAAAATGGATAAACCTGTTGTTTTGGCAAGAGTAATCAAGGTATTTGGACGCACTGGATCCCAGGGACAATGCACTCAGGTGAAAGTGGAGTTGATTAATGAACAGAACAGACAGATCGTTCGAAATGTGAAAGGTCCAGTGAGGGAAGGCGACATCCTCACTTTGCTGGAATCAGAGAGAGAAGCCAGACGACTGAGATAAAAATGGAAGCTTCGCAATTCAAGAAAATATTCCATTCATCTGTTCATTCATATTTTCCAAGTTCTAGATTTCCATGGGAAGTTAATTAATTTTCGGTTTGAGAATCAGTATGCAAATTTACTGTTAAGTGTAACTGAAACTAGAGTGTCATTGGCAATCGTAATTACGTGTCTATTAAATTTTCTACAGTATAGTATTGCTCAGAATAAACATAATTTGACAAATTTTCGTCAAAAGTTATTCGATAACCTGTGAAAGTTTCATTTCAGTATTAATAATAGTATGATACATGAATTACTTGTGAAGTTTTCGTAAAGTTTCATTTATTTGAGTTTCATACATTTTTGATAAAACATTTAGTAATTGGTTTTAAGTCGTCTTGTTTTACTTCTGCTCAGTTGTAAGAGTCATGATAACCCAACGTTTTTAAGTATGACATAAAATAAAACGTATTGATAATTGAAAAATGAAAATCTCCGGTTAATGTATCTTTCCGTATAAGCTAATACAGAATGTTTGCAACTAATTTAGCTTATGGAATACATTATTCCTATTTGCGATTTATTGCTTCCACACCGGATGGCTCTAAGAGGGACTGTTCTAGATCTCTGGCTGAAGTATCCTAATACCTTGTAAAATAATAAATCTTTATTTAAAAAAATGATTTGTGATTAAAGGTTAGACTAGTTATGTTAACGTGTGATAAATGAATTAGATATAACATTTTCCTAATGTTGATATCGTCAGTTTACCTATCTGGGCTAGTGTTCTAGAACCGTGCCTACTTAAAAATACTTTCCTAAATGGCACAGTGACCTGATCTAATCTAACGTAACGTAACGGTAGGTGTTTCTTTAGTATACGTCGAACATTTGTTCTGTTTGGAACCAGAAGTAGAGCAGTCACATGTGATGTCAGGTTAAAGATGATGTGCATCGTGAATAACGAAAGAAATCTAACATGGCATACTGTCCGTGACTTTTGTACAGTAAGACAGCACTTTTGTATAGTGGTGATATTGAAATAAACATGTTACTATTACCATGGTTCCTATTCACGAACCTGTGACTTATTTCGTTCGATAAACTCACGTCCGACGTAAGCTAAAGTAATACCTAACGGCCAGACATTTTAAAATTTATAATAACTGGTTTAGTTTAGCTATCCTTAGAAATATTCTGTTATAACCTAACCTCTCATTGCCACTGAGTGAACGATTGGTGGAAGTATTTAAAGTTCAGCTATGACGTCAAGTAAATGACTAGTAAATATTAGGTACTTATTAAACGAATCTGGACAAAAATATTTTTCAAAACTATCAGGATTAAGGTATTCTACCCTGTTTTGTGGATTTGGTCATTATCTATTTTCTGGATTATTTAAGACGGGACTTGAACTTGTGGAAAATAGATTGTATGAGTTGGTTTAGTTGGGAGTTATGATGCGCATTTTCTTTGACTTTACACTTCAGAAACAGTGAAGGCTAATACAGAAGTAGAACAGTTCAACCTTGCCTTCAAAAAGGAAAGAAAATACAAAACATAAAAACGGGCAGAAGCAATCGCTGTAATGCTAAGAACATTTAAGTTCTGTCGGTGTATACGGTATATCTTCAACTAAATATACAATACATGTGTTTAGAACATGAATGTTATTAAGAAATTAACATTCATAATATTTTATACCCAAGTTATAATGAAACTTCAGAATTACTTAAACTTATTTGACATGTTTTCTGAACCTGAAGGTCGTGACCACAAGGGCTCGCTAGATGAGGTGGAAAAAGGATTAATTTAGGATTTCGTAAGTTAAGAAATATTGAATTTTAAAGAATTTTTTTATTTGATTCCTGTTTATACTACTTAGTAAAGATAATGCAATTTGTTATTAGATTTTTAAAAAATAATAATTTTGATATTTATTATCAAACAGCAAATCAAGCTCGTTGTGCTGCTAGAGAGGGTTTTTTTTTTCGTTTGCGAACTAAATGAACCAAAGAACTAATTCGTTTGAATTTGTATTTTGTATGAATTAGTGCCTGATGATACGGTCTCTCCAACTGGACTTCCCATCTCTAGTTCATCAACAATTTCAACTGTCAAGAAGGCACTACAAGTAAAGTGACTTGGGAACGTTTATAATAAATAAGAAAATTATGCGGGTCGCCGGATAGTAGTCATGGTAAAGGGATTGAGAAAGGCTAATCGAATAGACGGAAGTAAAATACTTCAGCGTTTTCATTGAAGAAACTCATTGAACCGAATCATTTTTAGTTTGTGATAATATTTGGGGGGTAGGGTGGGGGTTAAGAAAGTTGATTTTTGAACTTGAAATAAAATATTTAAAGGGTATTATATATGCATTAAATTATAACTAAATTATATTCTTGTTGTGGAAAGGCTCCCGAAAAATGAAAGTGCAAAGTAGGAGAGCTTTACTCACCCTCCCAGAATATAATTATTTGATGAAATCTAACAGTAACAAGATAAGTATCCGACCACGACCACTCGAATTTCGTTTAAATTATCAGAAGTGCAGACAAATATCATGAACTAATATCCGTTCAGGCCTTCTATTTGAAAAATGCTTAGTTTCGGAGTAAAGGCCGAATCGTCTAAAATGATTTAATATCTCCCGAAATAATAAAGCAAGCCGTGTCGGTTTAGCAAATCACAATCAAAGATGAGCCAAATACATCCATTTCAGTAATTATTGGAGAATGGAGAATTTCGCTTGAAGGCGAATAAAATACTTGTCTTATGAAATCATGGCAATTCCTTAATAATTAAATTCCTACGTAGGGAAATACGTCTATGCTGCATTACCTCAATCATAAACTGTGCTTAAATAGATGTATTGGTTATAACTTCGATTGTGATTCGCCACTTTTCCCACACCCAGTCCCAAGAAGGAGACACCAATTCGAGAATACGTAGAGTATGGAAAGGTAAACAACTGGTTAGGACGACAGCTCCGTGACACATCTAAAGCGTCGGCTATGCCATCTAGGAATAGCAATCGGAGGCAGGCCAGCGAGCCACAGTGTAGTGGTAGACGACTGTTGGTGTCACTTGAGTTGAGTGCAGTGTTGTCAGTTGGCGGGAATTCGGAGTACCGGCGGGATTGCGGGAATTTCTTGTAAAACGACACCGAAAACGGGAAATTTTCCCGTTTTTAACAACAACAAAAAAATTATAATGTTTTTGCTGGATTATTTTCCCGTCTGTCTCAATCTCTCTGTTTCTCTCTGAGTGTGTTCATCCATTCATCCCACGAAAACAAATCTAATCTTAAATTGGTGGCTACAATAAACTGAAGACACCAGCAGAATATGTCTACATACGGTTACAATGCTATTGTTCTACAGCACGAAATAGAAGAGAGTCTCTAGGACCGTTCTTCATAATTAACATTGCCCGACATAGTACCATTTTCTATTCACCCATTATTTTAGTATATTTTACGAAGGATTTTATAAGCACATTTCTGACAGATGGGACTAAAACGCGAACTTAAATAACTTATTTGTTGTACTTCCTGTGTGTATTTGTTTGGTGCTAATTTATTTACATTGAGCATTCTCATTTTGATTCAGAAAAAAATGTCATAGTTAAAAGGAATATAGCAAGAATGTAGCTACAAAGAAAAAAATATATAGAATGAAACTAGATACTTATTATGTCGGCTCGTTAAAGTTCAGATATCCTCTGAATGTACAGTTCAAAAGACAACTGCAAGATTCACTCAATGTATATACACATCATTTCAATTTTAATTAACCCTTTCACGAATTTTTAATCTAATGTAACATACATTCGTCGCTTTATAAACTAGACTTAATATTAAAAGTTCCGCACCATATTATGGTAAGTGTACGGCAAAAAAATAGTTTGTTCAGATTTACCAAAAGGGTCTTATCTATACACCGAGAAACAATTTTCCTAGAAATGAGATATCAGGATTCTAATTTAATTTAATAAGAAGATATCAGTTTGGAAAGAAGATTGGCGGCATGTTCTTATTTGTTATTAAATGACAATGCTCAAATTTCATTTTCGAAAAAAAGTTTTTTGGAGTAAAGGTAACTTTTTTTATTTGCTGTTTAGCATTGCAAATTTGATTTTTTACCTGGCGGGAAATTTGGTCTTACGAAACTGACAACACTGCTTGAGTGTGTATATGTTTGAAACATGTCGTCGAATGCGGCACCGCTGCCAGCAGGTTTTTTACCTTTGATCGCGGAAGAACTGTAGCATATAGAGAGTGCGGCTTATCCTTCCAGGGCATTTGTGCTCGTATTGGACGGACTGCGTCCACAGTGAAGCGCATATAGACTCGATGGCTCCACGAAGGCACTACGCAACGACATGTCAGATCCCAATGACTGCGCCATACCACGAGTAGCGAGGACAGATGGCTTGTGCGTATGGCTCTGACGAAACGAATTGCCACATCCCGAACACTGCCGCACATACTGGTGGATGTTGCACAGCGCCCAGTGTCCTCACGAACAGTTCTACGTCGTCTGGCAGAACGGGACATGTTTGCACGGTGCCCATTGTTGCGGCTTCCGCTGACTGCATAACATAGGTTGCTTTTATCCAAACGCCGCTACCGCGTACGGTTTGAAATCAGGCTGGAAACAATTTTCTTTTGTACCTTTTTGTCACTTACGACACGTTGTGGCAATAGATGGGAGAAAGCAGTGTTGCCAGTGCCTTCTATATATGCGAGAATTGAAGAAGATGGATCCGCGCGTATTGTATTCTTTATATCGGAATTCTCTAGTCCCCTTTAGCACCAGCCCTGTTTAGATACTGCTGTTAGTAATATATAAGAGCTTCAGAATTAAATTGGTGTAACCTAGGGCGACCAGATTTTTTAAACACAAAAATGGGACAAGTTATAAATGAAAACATTAAAAATCGAAGAAAAACAGGACACTTAAATTATTAATTGCTTCAACTACCAACTACAAGCAAATCCTGAGAAACTTAGTGCTGGGTAAAAAGAAACTTACTTTATTTGTCACTAGCATTTGAGCGAGAAGAGTTTCGCATTTTAGTCAAACAGTTAAAAACGAAAGTACTTTCTAGCTTTTTCGTTTTGGGTAATACTATTACGCTTTTTGTTGTCTTTTGAACATACTTCGCTAACAAACATCTTTACAACGGCTGTATCAAGATTTTCTAAACGTTTAACGTATCTGTTTGGTTTGATAGTTATTTATCGTACAACAGTACATCGCCACATCACGGACAGGAAAGTATACAAAAGGTAATGAGTGTGTATTCACATCGAGTACATACTTCAGTATGTTCAAAGTATACGAGCTTTTAGCGATTCCGTCTAGGTATAATGTCCGTTAGTTCAACTAAGAGGACACATCCAAATAAACCTGTTTTAATCATGTGCATTAGCATTTCTTACTTTAGCCACGACTGCAATGTTACTACAAGTCAGGGTAACGACTATTCTTAAGAAACGTTTAAAAAGTTTAGCGTGTACGCACATCTTTATTGCACGCATATAAAAAGTATATAGCATTTTTAACGTCTACGCATATAAAAAGTATATAGCATTAAAAAAACTTACTTTTATTAAAAATATATAACAAATATAAAGCAGAAAAGAATAATACTATTTCAAATGTTGGAAGTCAACTTCTCCATTTGTTGATACTAATCTATGGGAACTTGCGAAATGAATGAAAGGGACTGTTATTTGATAACGCAATAAATACTTTACTTGCATAAAATAATTTCGGGTGGAGATAGGATGGAGGCACTAAATCCTATACTCGCCCCGGGCGCTGAAATACTTAGCTACGGCCCTGCTTTGGCCTGATGATTGGTGTTCTAACCGAATGCAGATCTTGACCCTAAGGACCCTGGAGCAGGTGAACCGATAGTGGTTGGCTATTGCCTTCCATCGGATGAAGATGACGTTCTAAGAACGGGACCCACAGTTTAGCGTAGAAGCTGAAATTCGGAATGAAGATTCATAAGGAGGTTGGAATTACGGGCAAAATAAAAAGATGCAATTATCCCATTAAATAAGTACCCCAACAACACCTCTCAGATCGGAATTCGAAAATGCACTTTCTGATGGTCTAGAACTTCGTCAAGAATATTTCTCACAAGGGCGTCGCCAAAGATGCCAAAAAGCCATAAATAAATTAAAATTGAAAATAACGATATCCATCGAAGTTATAAAAGCATCTGGCGGCGACAGGCTTAAAAAGTTGTACTCTATAAGTAGCACATGCGATGAAGTTATGCACATACAGTCCACCCGCAAATAATAACAATAATGAAAAAAAAATCATAATTATCAAATATTAAAAATGTATATATTTAATTTGTCCTTGGCGTCTAATCCTTCGCATTCTTGATTGAACGTAGTACACACCTCAATCCATTGATTCTTCTTCACATTTCAGTTTTTATATTCTTTTGACGATGAATCCCAATTGCTTTTTTTATTTGTTTTATTTCGTCTATAAATCGTTCATTGCTTCTTCACACAATACACGCAGAAAACCTCTGAGCAACTGGACTCTGACACTGGCAACACTTTTCGACTATTACACATTTAAATACTACACAGGAGTTGCTGGTGCAAAAAGGAAGAAAAAGAAAGCGAATGAGAGAAATGAAGATGGTAGTGTCGCCACTACGTATCGCAAATGATTGCTTAGATCAAATATTAGCCAGAATCGTGACATGCTGGATTAAAGCGACAGACGCTCTTTAGCAGCATTGGGCTTAAATTGTTGGGAATTTGATGTTAAATAAGATAATAGAACCCTTTTTGCTGTAAACTCAACCATTGGTGGAGATAATCAGCGATATTTGAAGAAAAGTCGAAAAACCTTGAATAAAATAAAGATGGCGTCGTATTTCAAGATGGCAGACCCGAAAATCGGGCATCTCCCTACAAATTGATTTATACTGAGTATATGTTATAATTGTACTGAGTGTATAGAAGAACTATGCAAAATATGTCGCTTTAATCCAGTCTGTCACGATATATTCGCTAAGCCACTACACTAATAGGAAGGGTGTTCAGCAACTAGCCTGAACGCTTGGCAACACTACATGTTTATTTTTCTTCATTCGTTTTTCTCTGAAGGAGGGGTAGTTTATAAAGCGTTCTCTAGATCATCGACGGGTGTGTTTGAGAACGAGACCATAGAAACTCAGGCGAGGTTTGCATAAATATACTAATTTGTTTCCATTGTATTATAGAATGCAGCGTTCGTGTGTTTCTCCAGTCGCTAGAAAATGACGTTCGCATAAAAGGGCTCATAGGTATGAGCGAGTGACTACAATGGTGTCGCGCATGGAAAGCCGAATTGCAGGAGATTCTCTCTCCAGACGACTCCCGATGGCCGCATCCGTATCTTTAAGACGGACATGCCTTCAGGTATCTTCAACGAGATTTCTCGTATTTCACAACTTCTTCTCTACTCACATCTTTACTATTTTCCACAAAACATAGGTGATTTGAGTGATGAACAGAGACAGCAGCTTCATCAGGACATTTCTGGAATGGAACTTCGTTACCAGGGACAATGATCTAGCTATGTTGGGGGATTGATGTTGGTCTCTCGAACAAGAAGTAGATGCACCTATAAAAGACTAATTAAAAGTGAAGCACCTTTAATGTTATCTTATGTATATAAATATATAATTGTTCTGTATTTACGTTATTCTACAAAGATGATAAATATTGGTACAAATCCATGAACAATTTCATCGTCCAGTGCTATTACTGTTGAGTCGTGTTTGTTTTATATTACTTCGTATAATTTGTATGTATTTCCCTATTAACTGAAATGTACCTGAACTCAGTTCCCTATTAACTCAGAAACCTTACGTGCAGAGCATTTTATGGTCATTTTCGGATTCAGTGGACCCATTTAGCACAGTGGGGCAATAGAAAGTTTTAATTTGTTCCCTAATGTTATGGAATCATCTACATTAGCTTTCCAACATTTTGAGAGTAAAGGCTTAAAATTAAAGATTAAAGATTAAAGTATTTCATATGCAGAAGTCTCTAAGTCGAGCTCAGAATGCGTCAATTCACTGAAAATGTAAATTGAAGAACACTCTGTGAAAGTTATGTGAAGCAATTAGTTGCTGACACTAAAAGATGATAAGAGTCCAGTAAGACAGTAAGTACAAGTTTTCAGCAGAATGCAAAACAAATAGAATATTAAGCATATCGCAATCTAAGGTATCAACATGTTTCAAATATTTGGGGATAAATGGGGTAGATGTGGCAGGTAGTTATATAAACATGAACACACGATACTCTTAAACAGCATGAAATATTATTACCGGAACATATTCAGTTACAAATGACACATGGGAACAGTTGGATGACTTGTGCTGTATATGAAATGATGGTTATGTTAACTTATTATGTGGTAAAAGGGAATCTTAGGTACACGTTGTTAGGACTAAGTGGTAACTCTGGTTGCATTGGAGAAAAGCTTTCAATTCGAAGATGGGCAAGATAGAAGCCACGCATGCTTAATCGACAGATACTTCTATGCCAGCAAAGGAAAGTAAAGTTAAGCAATTCAATGCTCAGTTACTCCACGATTGTGCTAATGTTTTCGATGCGGATATTTCGGTGCGCATCAGGGATTACAAAGTGTATATAACCATAGATGATCAAGCCGTTCCTATCTTCCGAAAGTTTTAAAATATACCTTACAGTTTAGAGGACAAAGTAGAGGAGGGTCTTGATCATCTGATAAAAGAAGATCGTATTCGGACTAGACTACTCCGATAGTAGTGGTACCGGAAAGAAAGGCTTCCTAAGTATGAATTTGTACTGATTACAAAGTTACTGTCAATTAATATGTCAAAAACATAAATCTGTTACCAGTACTGGACGATATAGTGTCAAAATTATAAGGGGTTGACATATTCGTAGTACTGGATCTGAATCAAGTATACCTCCAATTGGCACATGATGATGAGACCCAAAATCTTTTGACTGCAAATAGGCAGTGGGGTTTATTCAAAAGTCTACGTTTACTATTGGCTTGTCTTCATCATTGTTCATTACTCATAAGTTCATAGACACCACTTTGATAGAATTTCCTTTCGCGCAAACCTTCCTTGACGACGTTATCATCACAAGAAAAGGTGTACAAAAATCCTTTCAAAATATATGTGGGGTGTTATACAAATTTCGGAAACTAAATATTAAAGTGAAACAAAGTAAGTGTCAGTTTTCTCCAAGATTGTTGAGTATCTGGGACACAAAGTATCTGAGACTGTGTGATGATTAGAAGTTATGTAAATACCTTTAAATGTCATCGCCCCAGGCAATAGCGATACCTTGCTTACGTATGAGGCCTGGCCTAAATTTTCGGGTGTACGTGCATGGCCTACTTTCTGGTCGTGGCTACGTGCGTGACCCACTTTTGTGCAAAGGGACTTTGTTTCTACGCCAGCTTAATTTAGATCATACCATTTGGACTTCACCTTACCTTTTAGGTCACCTTCTGCTAACTGATTCGAAAATTTTCGACACTTCGACCATTTTCTTACAGTCTAACGTAATTCATTTCTATTTCATCTTTCTTGTGTTACACAGGTCACGTAAAATTAAGTTTGATATTTATTGTTGATGCTGACGTAAGCTATCATTTTTATTTGATGCGTAATTATTATTAATAATAAATATGAACATATAAACATATATTTAAAAGAAAAAAGTACTGGCACGGGCAGGGCTCGAACCGCCGAACTCTCACTTAAAAAGTCGACGCCTTAACCACTCGGTTATGAAAGGGAGCTATGAAATTGTGCCTTCTTCATTGATAAAAATATGTTTTAAAGAAAACAATATTGTCACGGACAGGGTTCGAATCCTCGACGTCTCACTTAAGCGGATGTTTTAACCACTTGGCCACGAAAGGGAACTGACAAATTGTGCTTTTCTTATTGTATTTAAACCGGAGCTTGCCTTGTTTTTCATTTAAGCGGAACACGTAACTCATTTTAATTACCTACTTTCCAGGGCTACTATTAGTTTAGTAGTTGATTTGATTTAAAGTTTGGTTTAGATTAATAGAACTACTTCTTATAAAATTTCTGCACGTTGCGGAATTTTATTTTGTTTCGATCTACACATCGAAACATGCAAAAAAATCTATTTCTACATTGAACCCACGAAACTTTGGAAAACAGAGCAAAGACAATAAATAACACTGGGTTTCCTACGAACAAAACAAAATTTTCAGATCTCGCGAAGAAAGGAAAACTAAAATTATGAACAGATTCAAAAAACACACCTTTTAAGGAAAACCATAACTTGTGAGACACACGAAATTCAACTTCCAGAACACGTAATAACCCACATTGACTCACCTTCGGAAGTGAAATGTTCTCAAACCTAATCAAAAATTAAAACTTAAATTTACCTTACAAATAAATATAAAGAAAACGCCTAAATCTGACCTTCTTGGTAATTCCAAATCCCTCAACATATACGC
>JAGDQP010044768.1:0-15793 GCA_022664845.1 Lepisma saccharinum
GTCTTTCACCCTTTCCTGAATAACAACGTCCTACTAAACCCATTACAAATTTTAAAAAAAATGTTTGTCCAATGCGATATTATTCAGTAATATGTATGACCCAAGAGTGATAAGGTGTCATTAGTTATTTTTCGTTTAAACAAAACTTTAAATAAAACCAAGAAAAGGGGAAAATGATAAATAAGAAAGAAAAAGAAATAATAAAGAATGTATATACAAACGCCTGCGCACGTTGAGGGTTGAGACCTTATAAAAGTATCAAAACAAATTATCGCTATAAGCTCAGAAATTTGTAGAGTCCGCGTTTATTTTTAATAAAGACAAAACTAACACGTGTATGTATGCAAACATACTTCATCTGGAAAGCAAGATTGGAACTTTGAAAGTCATTTTGTATATGTGTGTATGTAAGATAAAGATTTGAAATATTGTCACGTGACGCTGTGACGTCACGCAACTAATGGTATATAAATCGTGTATCCCGGAGAAAAGATCACAATCACATCTTCCTCGGGCGTCAGCCCGAGCAGGCCTCTTGTCGCCTCTAAGGAGGGGGCCAGAGTAATAAAACATTTGTCAAACCTATTTTGAAAATTTTTCTTTCATATAATTATTCCAATTACCTTTTATTTCATTTAATACTTTATCTCATATTATTCTCTATTCATCTTTATCATCATTCTCTTTATTATCTTATTCTCCAACTCCAGAACGCCTTCAGCCAGGCGCGCAGTTGTTGTCCTTGCTTCTTCCCTCCTTCAGACAGGCGGGAAGAGGTCTTCAACCTTCCTTTTTATATTGCACGCCTTCAGACAGGCGGGCGTATACTACTGTGCCAGGTTCTCAAGTGCCTTCAGACAGGCGTAAGGGAGCCTTCCACCCATCCTAACGACGGTCGCACGACTTCAGACAGGCGGTCAGTCGTTTACCTTGCTCGTGTATGCCTTCAGACAGGCAGACAAGAGAACTTATCCATCGTAGGTATACTGCATGCCTTCAGACATCCTCTTTCATAGCTTCTTTTCCATGTCTTCATGTGTGTTACTAATATTATTTGCCTCCTTAGCATATTTCACAATGTTCAGTAATCCCACACCCAGAAGCCGTGGCAGAGGTAATAGATGTTCATGGAGGCCAGTAGGTGATTCTCCCTGGGACCGTATCAACCTATAGACTCTATTTCAAAGTTACCAACGATATAAAATGCTTAATACCAGTGTTTGGGTGTGTTATATGACATGATTCACTCCTATAGCACAATGCATTGAACATTGATGGTATTGGCAGACTCCATCTTGAATTGTGGGAGTTGCCCAAGGGTGATAAGGTGTCACCATCCCCTTTCGTCTCAAATAGAGCTCACTTAAAAGTTATCAATAATAAAATACTTGATACAAAATTTTGGGTATGATCCCTCGGCTGCCGGACTATAAAGCCCATGGCCGATACAGACAGCTTACCGGTCCTACACAAGACCGGTATTTTATTTCCGATAATCTCTGTAACTGAGACGGTAGTCAAGACTGGAATCCGGGTTTCCAGTTCAGATACTCAAGTCAGTTTTTACCCGTTCTGTTGTATATCCTTCATGGTTACTTTCTATTTTTATTTGCCTTGTCTCAGTAGAGGAATAGTTATTTTATTGATATTCCTCTGCACACTTTATGTCAATTATTTCCCCCCTTTTTGTTTATTATCAGATGATATTTTTAAGATACATGCCACGGCGCTAATTATTCTATTTCTGTTAACTGCTATTGTCATTTACTTGTTTAATATTGGGATATCTCTTGGATAATATATGAATAAGTTGGTTTTGTCCGCTTTTCATCTACAATCAAGATATACATTGCTCTGGTTTTCATTTTTATTTTATAGGGGGAAGGACGTTTCTCGGTATTGTTCAGCAGTCGTGACTTTCGATTACGTCTTTTCTCTGTATAAGGAAAAGTTACCCTCGTTCTATTTCCATTTTCCCGGGCTATTTCTCTCCTCTGTAGTTTATGTTATTTCTTCACGTCATAGCTAGGTACCAATGGAGATACCGGTAATTTTTCCTCCGTAGTAGACAACCTCTTTTATGATTAAAAAAAAGTCATAATAAAGCTCTTCACATTTGGGCTCATTCTAAACTTCAAATATTGTTCAGGCCAGAATGTTGTAGCAACTTACTAGAGTTTTTGTTTATGTGCGTTTTCTCTCCCTCCAAAAGTGGACAAATACTTTGCAAAATGTAGGAACAACGTGATATAATATCTACTCCCACGACGAAATTGCAAATGGATAATATAGTTTGTTTTAAGCGGTAGAAGGTGATTGGATAGCGTAGTTGATAATTATTTCTGACCTTATGCAATGATCCATTCATTATTGAGACAACTTTAAGGACAGTGTTTTGTCAGTTTTGAGTGATAGCCATGGAAAGTTCAACTATTATCGAAAACTTCGACAGGTTTATCGATAGGATTATTGAAATACCATCGATCAAGAACTATCTATTCGTTAAAGATAGTCTGCTATGCTATCAAAAATAGTGCTCACTTTTAACAACAGAAACTTTGGAATATCTTTCAATTCAAATCGATCTTGATTTACGAATGGACTAGTGTTACGAAAGAAGTAATCAACTGTTGACTGTGAATTACAGTATGTTACAAGGGTCAAATCCATTTATGATAAGAATTACAACTAGTAATGTATTATACTAAATACATATAAATTTAACGTTTTAGTTCTTTAATGCAGAGTTGATATTATCAATATACTAATGATGTATTTTTCTGTATATGTTATGAAATAATTTTATGCGTATACATATTTTCTTAATTCGTAATTTTTATTTTCTTAAAGCCTAAAGGAAAGGAAATTACATTCCACGTTGGAGACGGCTACGTTATGAAAGGCCGATATGGAAATTTTTTCAATCCTCCGTTAAAGAATGGTTGTCGCTATAGAGCTACAGTAATCCTCATTAATGAATTTGAGGGGGAAGTGTTGTCCAGTGAAAGATCTACAAGCCAATTTGTAGTTCTTCGGGAACAACAGCAATCGTCTTGGAGTTTTGGTACTATTTTTGTTATTTCCATATCTTCAGCATCAGTCGTGTTTTTGGGTGTTGTTATAACAGCCCTTGTTTTCGTATGCAGGTAAGGTGAAGTTAAATTTGAGTTAAAAGCTAAGCTACCAAGTTCATTTTTTCAAGTATTTTGCATGACTATCAAGCTTGTGTGCCATTAAATTTTATAGATTAACAAAGGGGCTTAATTATTCACTACCTTCATTAGAAGCAACGTTATAAAGCGCCAATACGCCTAGGTACTTTAATTATATTAATATATCATGCTAAAGTGCTAGGGTATATATACAGCCAAATATACCAAATGTTAATGCGATTGTATAACATTAACTTTTATAATACAATGCAACTTCGTTGTAGCAATATCGGTTTTAGTGAAACCTCATCTACGGCGTCAAGTACCGCTATTCTGTGGTACAAAAATATTTCTTATAAGGAACGTATTTTTCAGCATTTAATACGGCAAGCAAATACACATCTACCTCGCATAATGGCGTCAAGTACCGGTATTCTGTGGTACCAAAATATTTCTTATAAGGAACGTATTTTTCAGCTTTTCTTAATACGGCAAACAAATACACGTCTACCTCGCATATAACACCATTTTATATCTCAGTTTGGATTACGCTTTTCCAAAAACTGAAATTATTTTTAATTATCTACTGCTATTAGAACTTGAGAAGTCGATGTTGGGTGTTCTGAGACGTTTCATACCTCCACCCTTATCATTGACCTTCAGAAATTGTTGAACTCACCCCATTATCACGCTTGCGCATTCATACAGTTAGTACACGCACTCTAACATCACATAAATAATTTTAATGCCTGACTTAAAGGTTCTTTATGCCTACAAGAAGAACAATTTTAACTTTGAAAGAAAATGTTAAAACGCAGGGCCGGCTCAACTATTCCCCCAAACAGAGCACCTAAATTTTGGGGACGCCACCCACTTCGCGTGTGAGTGTATACAAACTGTTAAAATAGTACAGAGCAAAAATTTGGAGAACTATGACTTTATTTTCATTTTACTTTATTTAATTTCACTTTGTTAGTTGTTTATATCTTCATTTATTACAAATTTTCGAAGCAAACTTTTATTATTAACAATTTCAAAACAGCAGTAGAATCATAATGTTGGTAATTTTATTGTTATATTTATATTTTAAAAGGTCTCCTGAATATGTTTCTTTTATTGTGTTCCAAATGTTGATTTTCTCTCGCTGAAAACAGCCAACAAGTAAGTTAGTTCTACTGTATGAGTTCGGAAAATTAAATTACTATTTATGAGGGCGTATCGAAAATTTAGAACTGAGCGCAGATTGACTTAGAGCCGGCTCTGTTAAAGCGATATGTGAAATTGTAAATGGAAGGAAAAACCTGATGTGTGACGTGACTTGTCGTGTGTTGTAATTCTACAGTTCAAACGATTTGGAGGAACACAGTTATATTGTTGCTGCATTTGAGCTGAATGAAGCGCTTACTAAAACAACATTTTCCATTTTATTCGACTGAAATTGAATACAGTACTGTATTTTAAATTGTACTTCAACTTTGGACTGCTAATGTCAGGCTTAAAAGTCAGTATAATCCAAAATAATAATTAAGATTATTTTCTATATCAATTTCAATCACACTCGAATGATATATCCTATATTGCGTTCTCTTAGGTTACTGATGGTTTTCGGAACACAATAATATAACAACAAAACTTCATTTAATGGGATCCGTCAGTAATGCATTAAACATATATGCTGATTCAGAATTGCAGTGCTGACTGAGGCCTAGTTCCTGTATGCAGAATAAGATAGAAGATTTTTTTTAAAAAAAACAGTAAATTTAGTTGTATAAGAAGTTGTTTAACTGTAGAAGCATTTAAAGCTTTATTAAAAGTCTGTTATATACGTAATCTAAAAGTGTACTAATCATTGCCTTTATTTTAAACTTTGAAAAAATACACATTTCTTTAACTGAAATTTTGGTTATCCGAAATGACCTCCGCCCCCTTTATTTCGGATAACAGAGGTTCTACTGTAATTGCTGGTGTCTGAGCTCGAGTTCTACAAAACTTCACATCCTACATTTCATACACTCAATTTCTCCCCAATAACACTATATAACAGGATAGAAGTAGCGTTAAGTTTGACTTAAAACATGGTGTCCTAACTGTAACTTTTAGTTTGTTGTGGTTTGTTCTTCAAATTAAATAATAATTTAGTTTATATACATTAGTTAACTGTAAGTTTAATACTTAGAGTTACGCTTTATTATCAAACCTATGCAAGCTCAATTCTATCATATCACTAAATACTAATTTCATATTAAGTTAGATTTTACCAACATTGGCGTATATTTGTTGTGACCATAGAGACGTTGACCTATTCACAGATCTTATGAGCAGGGGCGTAATGCTCAATTTTTAGGTGGGTATACACTTCGCTTGTTGTAACGAAATCTCGCGCTTGCCATACTATGCCATATATAAGCATATTTAATACATTTTAGGTGGGTATACGGTGACGCCTAAAAAATGACGTGGGTATATGCCATATACCCTCCATTACATCACTGCTTATAAGTAACAGTAGGAGCAATGAGACTGAAGGAAAGAATTGATGTAAAACTATGGAATGGAGGAATGGTTCAGGAAAGAGAGGAGACAGCAGTGACATACGAATGTATATAATCAAGGGTGTATCCAGAATAAATCCTCTGATGATGCTAATAATAAGTAACAAAAAAACAACAGAGAAATAAGCATTGTAAAATGTAATTATTTTTTCAGTGGCTTGAGCACCTACCTTCAAACCATATGGATTCCTATTTAAGATAAGAAAGTTGATCAGCTTGGATCTAAAATTCATACTTGAGATACCATTTTAGTCTACAAAGATAGCTATTGTGTAAATTTAAAGCTGGGAGAGTAGGGCATGTTATTTGGCTCCAAGTGGTATATCAAAAGGAAAGATTTTCAAAACACTGAGGGTTTCCGAGACGGATGCACTAAACGTTTGTTCGCTACTGTATGTGAGGTTGAAATTATACTCGAAGTCTTTTAATTCGTTTTGATCGACATATCTTCTAAACTAGCGGTGGAGGATTGGTTTTCTGTCCTCTTGTTACTGGCCACCAGTTCATATTGACAGACAGTGAACCACTGTTGATTAATTTAAAGTTTTGTTTTCACTTTAGTTGGAAAATATCTATTTCTTGTCTTTAATGTGTGTTTACTTCACAATCCTCCTACCAATATTTCACGTCACAATTTTTATCTTCTTCGTGAATCGAATTGAATTTCATTTTATGGCCTTTAGGTATCTAAGGCTCAGGCCGGGATAGGGGAGGAGAAAGGATTCGGGAAGGTGTAGTCCAGGGCCTATATTGAAGGTTCCATCCCGGCATTTGCCTGGTGTGACTGAGGGAAAAAACCTGGATAAACGTCAGTCAGGATGATCAGCCGCTGGGATCGAACTTACAACCTCCCGAAGGTTACGCCAAAGTTTTACCACTGAGCTACGGGAGCTCGGTCTATATTCTTCGTATACAGACAGCAAAAGACATGGAATTATAGCGTTCTGAGGTGTCCTAAATTGTTTCTTGTTAGTTTCTACAAAACTGTTTGCGACCAATGTTATAATGGCAGAGTTATGTTAATTTGTTTTAATAATTCGATCTATTAGGGATCTGCCTGTAGTTGGTAAGGTATTGAATGCTAAAACAGTAAAACTGCAGATCCAGTTTCTGTAGCGAACGTATTGTTAAGAACTTTTTTAGGTTCTGTACCATGCGTTCAGCCGCGTAAACATATCTTAACCCTATCATTATGTCCTTCTAAAACATACCACATTATGACCTGGGGTGCGCGCGGACCCCATCTGTCCTTGAGCACATTTTCCTTGAATTAAGTGTTTTTTTGGACGTTGTGATTTAAGTATTCATTGTTCTAATACTCAGTTAATGTTTAATATATAATGATTGATTTTTTTCTCGTTTTATGTTTACTTTATTTTGTCCATATTACAAGATTCTGATACAAAAAAGTGCTATAATATATTGAAGAAAATTACATCATTGTCATATAATTTTAAGAATGTTCTAAATGTAGCATATTTTAACCTAAGCCACTGACTACGAGTATTCAGCAAGTTTCTTATCGTTTAATTCACATGTTTTAAATGGTCCCTGCGCAGACATCACATATTGTGTGCTGGTGTTCCGGACAGCAAGGAATATGGCAGCACTTGCATTTGGTCTTCACCTTCCTATCCGAAGAACGTGGACACAGTTGGCACCGCATCTTTTTCTGCTTGTCTTGACTTCTAGTTCCAGCAGATGCAGCTTGTATTTTTGGAATTTCAATTCCCAGAGATTTAAGTGATAGACGAACTCCAGACTGCAGAACTTGTGGATTCTCAAGTCTTCTCTGAATATGGTCATTGACTAACTCTCTCCCAAGTTGTTTCAGAAATAATCGACGTCTGTGTCGCTTTCCAAATTCCCAATCTGGGAATTTCAAAATCCAAATTATGTATGCAGCTATGGCTGCACAGTCCAGCATGTTGAACCATAAAATCATAGGCCAGCGGCGTATCTTACGCTTACATGAATACAACCTGCATAAATGGTCAATGTTGTCTACGCCGGATTTTGTTTCATTGTAATGAATAATAATCTCGGGTTTTTTGTCATTCTCTTCATTTATTGCTTTGCCATGATGCATGAATGAGAGAATTGACCCTGGTTAGTGATGTTCCTTTTTTAGGAACATAACTAACCAGGGTCAATTCACGATCAAAACAAAGATTGAAGATTTCTCTTCACGTTGGCGATCTTTAAGTAACTCTCTTGGAACTTCTTTTTGATTATGCCACATTGTTCCAGCCTCTGTAGTTTTTACTTTTAATAGATCTTCAGCTAGCTCAGCGCTGGTAAAGAAGTTATCCATAGTGACGTTGCATCCTTTATTTTTCCAAGGGTCAACCAATCGCTTTACAAGATCTACAGTACTGTTCCTTCCAACAGCAGCACCAGGCTGTCGGCCGACATACACTTCTGCAGTCAAAGGATATGAGTTTTCGGCGTCACAACACCAGTATATTTTTATACCATATTTCCCTGGTTTGATGGGAATGTACTGTTTAATTTTACACCGTCCGCGAAATGCTACCAACTGTTCATCAACGGTCAGGTCGTTTCCAGGCTTGTAAAACTTTGCCAGATTATCCAGAAACATTTTCCAGAAATCGCTGCAGGTAGTCAGTTTGTCAGTCTATAGTCTCTGTTCTCTTGTGACTTCATTGTCGAAACGACAGAAACGAAGCAAATGATGGAATCGTTCCATTGGCATTGTAGCACGAAATACTGGCCTCCCACTGTCCACTGACCACATTTCTCCAACGCTTTCATTCGCCGATTTGTAAACTCCACCAAGTAACAATATTCCAATACAAGCATATATTTCTGTTTCATCTGTTTCAGTCCATGTCTTTTGAGTTGCAGGATGAGATGTATTAAACTTTGCTATCACTTGTTTAGCCCTTCTATTTGTCTCTCGAACAATAAGATTGACCATGTCTGGTGTTATGAGCAGCTTCAGTGCACCACATTTATCAGAAACATTCTTAGCATCACCTACTAATCCTCTTGTTTGTCAAAAAACATTATGGGCTGCAGTTTGTGTTGAATGAGGATCTCTTGTAGTCCATTTGCGCCCTGAACGCGATTCAAAAATATGAGCTTGATTTAAAATATTATAGTGTCTAGCCCGTTTACCACTATTACATGGTTGCTCGAGAGAAGAGTCACTATCACATACACTACCACTATCAGATTCACTATCAGGTTCATAATGCATATCTTCAGTTTCATCCCCTACACCCTCTTCATATTCTGAAGATTCGTCGCAACTCCCAAAATCTATATCATCATCACTCGCTTTCATCCAATACACGTTTAACTTCTTCTATTGGAACTCCCATTCATCGTGACATTTTGCAGCGAAAAACACAGCACACAGATAATTGTTGTTGTTCTTGTGGTTCTTCTTCTTTTTGTGCTTCTTTCATCAAGTTCAAGTTCAGTTATTTAAAAATAAAAACGAAATCACTTCAAGAACACTGCAGAAGAGGTCCTAACCGCTTCGCATACAGGTTCAAACACAGTCAAAAAGTGGCACAAAATGTTAAAATTATTTGTACCTAGATTGACCCTCTTAATGCTAATAAAATAAAGAAGATGGCGCCGGATGTTGAAATCATGTGTACATAGAGTACCCTGCCACCTGTTGACAAACTAAAGAAGTTTCTAAATATTCAAAACGTGCATAAAACAATTTATACAAAAGAAATTATACCTTAAATATACCTGGGGTCCGGACGGACCCCAGGTCATAGAAATATGACATTGAAATTTTAAGGTAAAATTAACAACGCTCGGTTGATTTGTATACAATGAAAAGCTTGTGGCGATTTACAAACACTTTGATTTGAGATGTCACTGAGTATGAACACTCGGAATAGGATATGCACAAAATGACAGCCACGCAAAAGTGTCTGGGGTCCGTGCGGACCCCAGGTCATAATGATAGGGTTAAAGTATTAACAATATATTCCGTATATTTCATAATTCTTACCCATTTCGTAAATGTTAATCCACAATAAGATTGTTCATTTTTTAACAAGCAAACATCATATGAAACAATGTCAACTACAGATTAAAGTATGAAAACTACTGTTCTTCTTTTTCTGCTCGTTTTAGTGCCTTATATTCACAAGTATATTTATGCTCTGGTCTGCCCTTTGTGACACGTCTGTCTCAAGAATTTGTGCATATTTTTCGCAGGATTGTTTCTACTGCCCTTTAATGGTATGATTTATACGATAAAAGAATAGCTACCCATCGCTTTCAACCATCTCATGATTTTACTGAAGCTAGTTGAGGTCTCCCAGATGTAGACCTAGATGAAATCGTTAAATGCGTAATTGTACACGATTTACGCAGAATATATAAGTGCACGATAAGAAGCACAAAGATCTGGTTCTATCACGGAACACAAATATATTGATCAATTTGTACTGTAAGTTATCTCACTCATTGGCCAAAGCTATTCAGTAAATGTCAACTGTAAAAACTGCCAACCATAATCTCATTGGCAGTGTTTAAAAGCAGGCTTTATAGTCTTGTGGGCTTATGTCTCGTCCAGAAATATTTGTTCTGTATCATATAAACATTTATTGCTACTGAGAGCTTATTATTCAAACGAAGATCTCAAAATATTTGTTGTAAAATGTGTTTGTCAAAGAACAAGCAGGACGATGATGACAAAAATGAAAGTAATTTATGTAGGCAAAACAATTAGTTCTGTCGAATTTTGACTCTACAAAGAGAAACGCAACAACATGAAGTAAGATGTACTTGGAAAATTAGAAATACAGTAGAACTCGGTTATAATGACATCAAAGGGAACTGAAAAGTTGTGTCGTTATAACCAAGTGTAGTTGTAACTAAGTTTTATGCTATCAGTCGATTAAGATGGAAAATGATGCAGAACAAACTTAATTAGGCCTAGTTTAGATTGTATTCACTTGAAAACCTGGCATTAACAGTGCAAAGTCGATATACAACATAGAGTACAGTACTTTATTAAAGTTCAGCCATGTAAGATGGTTAAAGATGATATAACGTAAAATAGATTACTGTATTAAATTCCATGGAACAGTAAAATGAATGTGACTAAATTCACCATGAAAATCAACTTTTCATCTTTCATTCTCAATTTCACGTATAAGTTCAATTTTTTTCTTCCAAAGTTAAAGCTTTTCTTTTTCTAGCTAGGGCAAACATTTAAACTAGTGAAGGTAGTGACCGTCCGAGGATGACAATGATGTGCGGGGCTTCTCTGTAACAGTTTCCGAAGGTCATTGACAGAAGGAGGAGGGTAAGGAAATTCTGTACAGTGCACACCCAACCTCGAGTTTTCAAGGTCAAACAGCAATAGAGATCTAGGGTATCAGTTCGTCGAGTGTTCAGAACCGTCGTCCTTGCAGATGGTTGTCTAACGAATAAAGCAATCGAAGGCGACTATGAGTAATACAGTAACGGTTCCCAACCAAGGCTGATAATGGTGTCGTAGTTGACCTTAGCAGCATTTTGCTATCGTGTAACTAAATGACACCTCTGGGATTCACAAGCACTGGCTCCACAGTTTGTAATGGCTCGACGATCTTTGATCATTCTTTCATATAATTATTGTTAATCAAATGAACGAAGTTCTATTTATATAATGTTTTGTTTCTGCATGCGAAGTTAAAGAAAAGAAAATTACATAAGATTTGTTACATTAGATTCTTTACTTTACAGAGTTTGGCAACTTGTATTAAGCATTCAATTTAAATTTTGGTAATGACGTCATAGTCATGGAATGACCAGTTTATTTTTTCAGACCTTGTGAAAATAGTTATTTACCAAAAAATAGATGGCAGCTTTGTTTTCGTATGAATATTGTATAATGAAGTATTTTTGAATGTTAAAGAAAATAATTCAACTTATTATATAAATGATTTCAATAATAATTATGAAAGCTGTGTTTAGTCAAGAAATTCAAGTAATTCAGAAAGTGAACGGTCGTTTAATGGAAAGTCAAAATGTTGTAAAAAATGTACCATTTAAATATTGTAAATAATGAATGTTAAGTTGATGTTTTGGGGGATAGTTGGTTCTATTAATCAGCTGCATTTCTCTTCATTAATTAGCCTGCCTTTTATTTATCTTGCGTTCAGACTTCTGTGGAGTTCTTCTATCAGAGGTTCGAATTGGGTTGTGGTAGCCATTTAGCAAGCTTGGTCATAGATTGTTCTGTCTTCAGGTTTTACGTCAAGTTGTGTAGTCTCCGCTAGATAAGACATTACACTGGTTTGGAGCACTCATCTTTTTTGTTGAGATAATCTGGAGTGTATGTTGGGTCATTCTCAATTCAGATTGTGGATCTACGAAGCTAAGAAAGAATTATTACCCTGAGAGAGAGGGAGAGAAAGCAAATGCATTTCATATTTAACACGGAGCATATTACGATTTTAAGTTTGAGAGTAGATAATATTTCAGTTAGTACGAATATCATACATTATAACGTCAGTAGGTTATCTATTTTAAGTTTTCAGTTTGTCGTGAACACGTTCCAATTGCTGCGAGCACACAGTTGCATTGATTATGTGGACAGGTGGAAGCAGTTCGCAATGCTAGATACACCGGGCAGTCCACCAAACATAGAGGATAAACTTCTGTAGATGAAGTTGTGATATTGGTTGTTTGGGAAGTATTCGTGTAGAACCAACCAATAATGACGGCGCCGTGAAATATCGTAAAGAACCTACTTCTTATCACAGGTCAGCAAACTGTGCAGAAACGGATCTTTACCAGACGAGCCAGCAAAAATCATTGCTCGTATAGCTTTCTGAGTCGTAATTACCTCATATCGAACCCATCCGTTCCACTTTATACCGTTTGCCAAGCTGATGAGATTTTGTTGAATGGTTTCCGCACTGCAATTCAATGCTTCTTCTCCCAATGCTTCGTATGTTGGTTCGTTGTAGCCTCGAGCGCTTCCTTGTCTGTGGTTTGTGAACGAAGTTCTATAAGGTTTTGTTTCTGCATGCGAAGTTAAAGAAAATTACCTAAGATTTGTTACATAAGATTCTTTACTTTGCAGAGATTGGCAACCTGTATTAAAGCGGCATCGAGGGATATATGGCTGTCCCTAATTTGTTAAACCACCGTTGTACTGTCTGCTCATTTACTATATCCCTACCAAATACAAGGCATATCGTTTCGTGCTACACTACCGTTCGTTCCAAGTTTTAATTTGTACAACATATAAATCAGTATAACGCTGTTTGGGTTTCCCATGTTTGGCTCGGTGTATAAAAAGTTTTATAAATTTGATGGCCAATGAGACCACCTGAAGAATTTTTTGATGCCCACTTGTAATCACTGGTGGCCTCAGTAGCGTAACGAAATGAGTGCGGGCCCGCCTGCAAAACTTTTATCCCTTTATAAAAGTGCATAACAAACACAAGAAGTGTTAGTACCGTAAATAATAGAAATATCCTGTAACAAATTCATATTCATCAGTCTATGATTACTACATAATAAATCAATGTTACTAACATATTATAGTTTTATTAATAAAAACAGTACTTACAAGCAAAAACAACGTATGTCCTGCGCCGAATTTTAAGTCGCGGGGGCCTCGGGGAGATCAATATGATGAGGCCCTGCTTCTTTCTTACACATACACACATGAAAATAAATTGTTCTTTATACATAGATTCTAGAGGCCTCTATCGCGAAGAGCCGATTACAGAAAAATATCTTCTGTCTGCAATGGAACAGCATTAAATGTAATTTCCTTATTTATACTCCTCTTTCTGTTATTATTATTATTAATTATCTTAATTTACAAGATAAATAATAATTAATTATTCACTCATGCTTAGTTATACTAATACTGACGATAAATTTAAATTGAGGCTCAATACCAAATTAAATGGGCCCCAAGTAACTGACAACAACAACGTAGGGGCGTGATCATGTCTAAAATGCTTAAAAAATAGAATTTGATTATTTTTTAAATTTTCGGTTGTAGCGCCACCTTGCACCGGATATACACTCTAGAGGTCGTAAGGTGTCTATATATCAAATATGAAGTCAATCCGGCAACTCCATCGATATAACGGAATCTTTCGCATAACGAGTGGCAGCATATAATTCTTCTTTGGCATCTTCCACAAGAACGAAAAAAAAAATAATTGATTTCCTTAATAGCCTAAATTGTTAAAAAATCACAGTGATGTTGAAAGGGCAATGTCGTTAACTACATCCCTTGCTAACAAGTGGGAGATTCCCCTAAAATTACAAAACTGGACTTCGGATCAATCAAGTTTTTACTTTCTGCCTTTTACATGTAATATTTCTCCTTAAATTAGAAATTAAAATTGTATTAAATAATATAAATCTAGAAAATGGGCCTACCCGCGTTGCGGTCCTTACGGGCCCGAACGTTACGCCACTGGGTGGCCTCATATAAAATATTATGTTTTATTGATGTTAAACATAAATTACATGCATGTTACACAATGATGCACCTTCATATTGAAATTAACCAAGAACCAAGATGAACTACCATGCAAATAAAAGGAGTAAAATACTCTTCCCTTAAGCGAATGGATAATTGCACACTCACAGAGCTGCGGCATCGACGTCTGAACAAACGACAGCTTGCCGAAAACACATATGCACTCGCGGCACCAAGATGAAATATAGGATGGTGGTGAACGGCAGCACTGTATTGATACCGGTAAATTTGTGAATTAAAAAAAGAACTGGTAGCCAACATTGGCCACAATATTTGGTGGGTGTGGCACATCAGTTTTGCATACTTTTTTAAACCTGGGTTGGCCTGCTCTCACTGTGGACCACCATTTTACTGTGGACTACCACAAGCCATTACAAGAGGAAACACTCACTAACAGGTTATCTTTCTCTTATCTGTCTCATCTCTGAAGGAACGGTATGGGGAGCGCGTGCATTTCGACAACGTGAAAATCGAACATAACTTTATTGTTTGGCTTCATAGTAGCTAAAAGATAGGAAGTTACATAATCGGCTTAAAGCTCTCGTTCTTTAATTGTAGCCAATTGAGTCTTTTAAGCTACAATGCCTGTCACAACGCTAAGTATGTGCTTCTTGCTAGTACAAATTTTACAGAATATAATGCAAACAGGATAAAAAGCAAACACTTGGAAAACAGTTTCACTTTAAAACTCGTAGTTTAATTTCAAATATTGATTATCGTGCAGAATGTGTCTCGCCAACTATCACTGCAGTAACCTGTATCCGAACAAAAACACCAGAGGTGCAAAAAGTGGAGCCAAGTTCTTTAGCCCTAAAAAGGTGTGAAATGGGAGACGGATGAGCCAAGTTCCTTGGTGACAGCATGTAACAGAAACAAAGGAACTTGGCGCGAGCTGGCAACAGCCTTAGGGTTGATGGCGGTGGACGTAGTGGATTTTAGGATCCCCACCACCCTTATAACTTGAGGATCATGAACCTTGCCACCTCGCGCCAAGTTCCTTTGTTTCTGTTACATGCTGTCACCAAGGAACTTGGCTCATCCGTCTCCCATTTCACACCTTTTTAGGGCTAAAGAACTTGGCTCCACTTTTTGCACCTCTGGTGTTTTTGTTCGGATTTCACAGCTTTTTGTACGTGTATAATATATATACTCGCTCGCTCGGCCTCGTTTAGGTCCTCGCCCCCCGTAGCTGGCTGCACCCCCAACTTCGAGTTTTTGGGTACTTACGCCCCTTTATCGTAACCACTCTCCAGGACACTGTGCTTCCATGTTGCAGATTTTTTCCCATACCCACCACCCGTGGGAATGAGATATTTATTGAAACATAGGGAAGCTTTGCCATATTTATTGTAACCTACTTGTGATGATACAGCAAATTTGCTTCCTGCTGGCGGCCCTAAAATCCACCACCACCAACCCTAAGGCTCGAACATCATCTGGTGTTTTGCTCGGATTTCACAGCTTTTTATACGTGTATATATATACTGGGTTCGCCTCGCTGGGTGTGCTGCCCCAGAATTCCGTGTGCTCCAACTTCAAATTTTTAGGGCTACGCCCCCTTTATTGTGATCAGACTTTCTGGGGACAGCGCC
>JAGDQP010044769.1:0-15793 GCA_022664845.1 Lepisma saccharinum
TCAGGATATTATGCGACCGTCCAGCAATTACTGGATGAACTCAATAAAATTACACCATGGATAGAATTTACCTATTCCAATACAGTTTAAATTAAAACTACCGATAATATTCAAGCTATTCGTTTCTCTCCCATGTTAGCATTACAATTAGGATTTGAACCTAATATTAACATTTTAAAACTTGGAGCAATACAAAAACAACCCTACCTAGGTACTGGGTACTTACAATAAGTGTTTGTATACACGGATCTCATTCAACCACAATATGTAGGTGATGCAAAAACACCATTACTTCGAATTGTGGCCATGACGATCATGGAAAAATGCAAACTATTATATTTCAAAACGTTCACTATTTTCCACTATCTAAATTAGGTTTCGATACCATTGAATTCCCAGTAAAGGATCATGTAAGACATAATTTGCCATTCTCATCTGGAACATTGTCGATGACACTTCACTTTAAGTGTCTCCCGGAATGAAAGTAGCAGTACATCGCGGACGCGGAATTCCGTATTTTGCCGGACCCGTCTATCAGCGCGGCAACGTAATCGGAAGTTTATTTCGTGGTCTTTTTCGATTTGCAGTGCCATTTATTAAACAAGGCGCCAAAGCCGTTGGACGACAAGTGTTACAAAGAGGAATTCAAGTTGCTGGGTATAAGTTAGAAAATCGACATGTAAAAGAATTCGTAAAAGCACGCGTACGCGAAGCAGGACCAGCTTTAAAAACAAAAGCGGAAACAAAATTAAATCAGTTGCTTACCGGTAGCGGTAGACGACGTGCACCCAAACGAAGAGCTCCTGCACGTGTTGGACCACCTGCAAAGAGTCGTAAACGTACAAGTACTGGACCGAGAGATATTTTTAGTTAATCATCATCATCATCATGTCGTTTCTTACAGCTGCTAGTAAAGAGTGATGTACCAATGAATTGGATTTGGTATCTGTACCGATGACACAAACTGCTATAGAATCCTCACGTATGGTTGACTATCGTGTCGGCCTATTTCAACACTCACATCCGAAGGACCTATTGAATTTGTTATTCCTGGAGATACTTCAGAGTATATTGATTCTTCGCACCTTTATCTGTGTGTCAAATGTAAAGTAGTAAGGGGAAATGGGGATAATTTACAAGTAGCTGCAGCAGGACCTCCACCCGTTGCAGCTGATATTGTTGGACCTGTGAATAATTTTCTACATGCCATGTTTTCACAAGTCGATGTTTACTTGAATGATAAAATCATTTCGTCTTCAAATGGAACCTATCCCTACCGTTCCTATTTTGAAACAAGTCTCAACTACGGGGAAGATGCTACCAATACTCATTTGAAAACAGGTTTATGGTGTAAGGATACAGAAAGACAGTTTAATACGTTAACGAATGCCAATGTTGGATTTCGAAAACATAGTGCAATGATTGCAGGTTGTGCATCTATTGAAATGTTAGGTCGTGTTTACACTGAAATTACAACCCTTAATCGTATTCTTCCCAATAAAGTTAACATGCGAGTCAAACTCAGTCGTAGTAAAGATGCATTCTGTCTTATGGCAGCACAACAATCTGATTTTAAAGTTCATTTGGAGTAAGTCATACTGTATGCACGTCGTATGGAAATATCTGCTGATGTGTCTCTTAAATCAATATATGCTTCAGGATACTGCAAAACTTCCATTGACACGTTTAGAAACACGTGTTCATAACATTCCTCAAAATGTATCTAGTTTCAATTTGGACAATTTATTTTTAGGAAAAGTAGCTACAGGTCTTGTTATTGGTTTTGTTTCAAATACTGCATTTAATTGACAATACAATGAAAACCATTTCCAATTTCAACATTTTAATCTCAACAAACTTCAGGTGCAATTTCGTTCTAAATTTTATCCACCCAATCCCTTGACTCCTAATTTTGCAAACAATTTGTTTATTCCAAGTTATCATACTTTAATTTCCGGGACTGGTATATTTCATCAAAATGCAGGACATACCATTTCACCTGAAGAATATCCCAATGGCTATACGCTGTATGCTTTTATTTAGTCGCCTACCAATACATTAGACGATTCTACATGGGATGTTGTCAAAAATTCACCTGTAAATATTAAAATGGGGTTCAGTGAAAATATTGAAAATTCCATTACTTGTGTGGTTTATGCACAATTTGATTCATTAATTCAAATCGATAAAGACCGAAACGTTTATAGGGATAATATGGTATAATTCATCAGTTTGGCGTTGAATACCATAAATTTTATGTCGTTATTGTTATTTAAGTAGTTGGCACTCTGTCTCAAAATATGTATATAAGGTGAAAGTACATTCCTGTTTACATCAGTGTAATAACAACAGTATGAGGGCAGTCATCCACTTTTTAGCGTTTGGTCAAGTTGGTGACGAAGACCTTATCGTCAAGGAGTTGCCCGTTAATAATCCTGATCTCAATACCGCACATACTTGGATCTTTTGACAACCCTTTAACAGTGAAGACTTGCCACTAACACTTCAATTGGACAACGAGTACCTTTCCACTAACATTTATGGATTACAATGGTCAGAAGGCAACGTAGCATACAACAATTTGCAGCAAGTCCTTGTAAACTATACAAAACATATTGATGTTCTATACGTCCATGGTCGACGCAGACAACAGTTTTTGAAACGACTCCTGGGACGAAGTTTATTAAATCTAGAACATTTTAACTGTCCGAAATCAACTAAATTACTGTTTTTTGCAAATCATTGTGGTCATTACCAACATCAGTTCCATACGTTCCGATGTGAATTTTATGAAACTCAATCTTACAGTAAATTTCTCACGTATCATAATTTGTCACGATATGTAAGTCATGAACCAAAAATAGTATATAATCCTACCCCCATTACTCCAAATTCCAGTGTACTTGAATATGAGGATGTAGACTGTACTTCAACGTAACTATGTGGGGCGATCAAATGTTAAGTGTTATGTTGCATGACTGTGTCACAAATTCCATATTGACTGGCATATATGCATTAAATCACTTACCTGTAAAGGTAAAGGCACCCGCTGCAATAATAAATAATTTAAGTCCGTCGTATCAACAAGGAACACCCTGGACAAGTATCTACAGTAATAAAAATCGTCGAGCCTTTTATTTCGATAGTCTTGGCCACAATCCATCAAAACCAATAGTACAATATCTTCAACGTAATTCTTCAATCTATCATGTAAATAAAGTTCAATACCAAGCTGACAGTTCCGTTTTGTGAGGTTTGTTCTGTATCACATATATTTATTATAAAGTTAGAAATGTAAATATCTTTTCAAAATTTTCAAAAAACAACTTACAACGAAATGATCAACTGGTACTGAACTTGGTCAACAACATGTTGAAAGCAAACAAAAAATGTAAATATTTTTTTTTAAACATTTATCATATGTAACTTATTAAAGAACAATTTATAATCCATGTAGTAGAGTAGTTTAGATGTAATAAAAACCTTTTACCTCTTAATCGTTTGAATTTCATTCCATGAAATAAAAAATACACATTCTGGTACAATAGATTTATTATCTTTTCAAGTTACAATTTCATTGTGGATATTCCGTCAACGACTTTTAATGTTTGAAGTTTTAGCCAGTATTGTAACTGTATGCAATTCCGCATAGCACATGCATACTCTTTCACCGGTTCATGATACGTACATTTTAAAATGTCCACTTTGAAATTCAGTGTTCGTAAGGCAGGATATCCTTGGTCTTCTAAATTTGCAATATTTTTAAGTTGAAATACGTACAACACCATCTTTTCAGGACCCTTACAATAAAGGATCCCATATTACATAATTGTGACATAATATGGCGAATGTGGCATACAGTATATCCATTGGACGTATTCCACTCTAACCCATGCAAATAGTGTGTGAGCCAATCCACTTGTGTTTGATATGCAGCAGCTAAATCACAACGTTATCAAAAGACTATGAAATAACAAGGTGGCATCACATGCAACTAAACAAAATTCCCTAATAATGTATTCTTTAGGGGAAATCTTAAACCCTTGAAAGTCAATGATGTACTGTCTGGCACTAAGTACGCCGGAATCAATCAGAGTTTGGTTTTGTTTCACAATTACAGGTATTACTTGCGCAATGCATTCAAATTGACAAATAACATTAAACAAGGTAGTTTTCAAAATATGCTGTACGAAAGTTCATAATAGACTTTAATTTTTTTGGACCATTCAAATGACTTTGAATATAGTTTACAATAACAAATCCGGTATTTCAAACGTACATGGAATTATGGGATTCATGTAAATTACACTCAGTGCATTCGATAGGATTATTTTGTAAATAAGTACTTACGGTGTTTAACACACACTTGTCTAAAATATTTTCACCCATACAGCATGTGCGCTGAGCCATAATCACCACAAACCACTAAATAAAACGCAGTTCCACTAAATACTTTTGTTGAAAGTTACAGTAAATACAATGCCAATTAGACAGTTCCAGTAAATATAATTGTCCACTACACAGTTCCAGTAAATATAAGTCCAATAATTATAGTTCCAAAGAATATAATTATAGACTACACAGTTCAATGTCACTACACACTGTTTTTTAGCAATATGGCGATGAGTGGCAATCTTTCTCCAGCAATGCTTCTCCCAACTTCCAAAGACAAGTTTTCATCAGGTGCTGTAATGCCCAATCCAAATTTTTTGCAAGGTTCACACCTTCAGGATGAGATTCCAAGTACACAGCAAAAAACTTCTGTTGAGTGGAAGGATTCTTCAAAATATCTGCTGCTTTGTTGTTTAACGATGATTGTGTTTCCTCCCAGGGAATTGGTATAAAAGAAAAACCATCCATACCCATGCAAGCATGGTCCCGTTGACTACCTTTTCTCTGAAAACATCCCCAGCATATATGATGGTTTTCGGGAGTGCAATCGTTAATAGCACGCCAAATGCATGCTTCGTCGATCCATCGAGTAAAATACACTTACAAGTTAAAATAGTGGGTTTCACAGAGGCCTCGACTTCCTCTGCCGCTGTAACTAAGGCAATCTCTACAAATGATGCCATGGCTATCTTTTCACAAACTGACTTCCTTCCTCTTCAACTCCTATGACAATATAACCCTTCAACCAATCATGTATGTTCTCCTTAAAAGCAAGCTCATTGGATTACTACACGCAGTTTCTTGCGCATTTTCCTTTCATTCGTTTCCCATGTGCATGAGCTTTAGTCCTATGATATCATTTAACCACATAATTGTTTCAGTAATGCCATTGTAGTATGCAATTTTATTCATCAATTATTATTATTCGTATAATGTTATATCAATTTTCATATATTCTCCGTTTCCTTGTATTAAAAAAAACTACCACTAATAACAGGTAGCTACACTTTTTAATATTCACGAGTACTTGAAGTTTTCTTACACCATGTCTCGTTGTCATCATTAAGCATTTTATTATTCTGTTTCTTTTAATTATTCGTTTCTGTTCTTCAAGTTGCAGTATAAAAAAAGTTAGTTTACCCATTGCAGAAGCCAGTTAAACTATTTTTCGATGATCATCGTCTTGTGTGGTCTACCAAAGTGGTCGTGCAACGAAAAGAAGTTTCCCAATTAACTTTTCTGATTTTTCAAATCAAATTAATATTTATGTGCTCTCTTCATCCAACAAAAAAAATACCCTGTAGGCATCTGGTATACCTTTAGGAAAGCACAGCTAGAGTTTGGGGGAAGTAACACTTTGATTATCATGGAAACGAGTTACGGTATACGAATCTGGGGTAACAGCAATGGTTTAGTTCAAGGAGCACGTGTCTCAATTTATTTTCAAATTAAATCACGGAATGCAGGGCTTGGGCAATGGTACTATCCACCCCATAATCTCGCTGTCTCCCGCTCTCTTTCTCTCTCTCGCACACATAACACTATTATACTCACATCCATAAATTTAGGAATATTCGGTTTATTAATTGAAGACGGTTATCTAATAACGCTGTATGTCACAGTTTTAAAAGTTTACAAATAGCTTTCATTCCATGCACAAACACAAAAAGATTACCATACGATAGTTGTAAAATGTGCCTTCCTATACAAATACAAATCGAAACCTTTTACTACAAGAGAAGATAATATTTATTATTATCTCCACAAAACAGGAAACTAAATTTGAGCTCCGATGTTAGTGCTATCACTAAATATACTTTTTACCCATTTAAAATATACAATTTCCACATATTCATTACATACATACCTCAGGTGCGTGTGAAAAATCGGTTGTGTAAAGCTTCCAAAAAGAAGCTTTTCACATTCCTAAATTTGAATAACATTCTCTACAATAGTGCATAGTCGGCTAAGTCCTATCACTGTCGCACAATAAAAGCAAACCTGCATATGGAGATATGATGAAGAGGAAGTCCCCAGTACGCCATCGGCTTGAACCTTGAAGTTTCAGTCTACACACCTTTTGTTTTGAATGAAGTATTCGTGGATAATATTGTAACATACCTCATATTTTATTAATGTTCGCTAGTTGCAAGTATTATTTTATTAAGAAAATAGCCCCTAAATTGTTTTATATAAATTCATTCAAGTAAGATAACTTGTTTTGAGGTATACTGTGCGTACTGTTAAGCTATGTAATTCTTTTGGCCACCCAGTGCTCACCGTTGAACTATAAAATTCTGAATAGCGGAACTCGGTGGTATGTACATATGTGAATATAATCAAATTGTGCAAAAGGATAATTTCATGTATATGACATTACAATCCGAGGACATCCGAGCACCGACCGGGGGTATAAATAGCAAAGCAGCTGCCCCGTTGCTCAGTTCTCCTTGACCTACGGGCCGAACCACATCAAGCTCTCTTGTTTGGTGTTTTCTTCTTGGACATTGTCCACCAATAAACCTATTATTATTATTATTATTATTGGTCTGTACCTTTTATACTGCTTTATCATAAGTGCTCTTTGTAATTCATTCTTATCTATCTTCCTACAACCTATTCCTTATCGCTGGTCTGTGTCTAAGAAGAAAGATGCGCAGTGGTTCTCCACCCATTCCTAGCCGCTGGTCTGTGTCTAAGAAATGAGACGCGCAGTGGTTCTCAACCTTTCTTCACTACTACTGTGTCCTCCATACATCTATTTTTTTCTCTATTTACTTGTACTAATATGAATGTTTACATTTCACCATAGCATTTCGGTTCATCCCAAAACCTTAGTCGTGGCTTGAGTTAGTACAGGGTATACCAAAGGGTACTCTCCTGGGTAGATTGCGCAGATTTTAAGATAGGTCGTCTCTTGGTACCATAATTGAAATCTGTTAGCCATCTTTCCGATGCTTTTATTATTAGAGAAGTAGGAATTGGTAGAAATGAGTTCAACGAACTGTTTTCAATCATTGCTTTGTGATTAATTTTTCATGTAGTAACTCTGGATATACTGGGTTGTTGCATTGGAGAATGGTTTGGGGGTTCAGTAGTATAATTTGATGTATTGGTTTGCGGTGTTGGAAGATGGCTTAGTATTTCTTCCCCTATAAATTTAACTATATATTACAACTTACTGAGATTCTGGAACAGTTTGCTGAGCTTGTGAGCAGTTAAGGTGAGAATAAAAAGTGAAACATCTGTCTCACCTTAATTCACGCCACCTTACCCCACAGAGATGAATATTTTTCCAGACACCTAACCGGATGTCAGCACTGCCTTAAATGTTGGCAACAACTACACAAGTGTAGATGACAATCGTCTCGGATATACAGTTAAACTTTCTTAATTACTACTTACGTTAGATTCATGATGTGTACAAAATAGTGATAATAAAAATATTTCGCTTAACTGATACGTCCTTACAAGGTTAAAGTAATGGTCTGCTTTCTACTTCGGTTCCAGGGTCGTAGGAGCCAGGGGGCAGTTGCCCCCATGGTTTTTGGTGGGGGGCAAGGTACATATCTTCCCCCTCATGATTTTATACCTGCATAAAAACAAAATGGTTTGGTCTTTCATTTTCAAGCAATTTTTTTTGTCCAGCATAATTTTATACCTAAATGAAAATAACAGTGGCTTGGGTTTTCACTTTCAAGCAGTAATATATTTTCCCCATATTCAGCCGCCATGATTTTATATGTAAAATAAAAACAAAATTTGCTTAGATCTCTTATATTTTATTTTAGGTGGATTTTAAAATTACCTGTTTATTTATATTTACTGTATATTTGGCGTAACCATCTTGGCTTGACTACAAAAGAGAGTAATGCTCAGTGTAACGAGGTTCTCTACCTAGTATAAATCATTTTTGAAACAAGTTACAAAGCGAGAAAGCATTTCTGTCATCATCATCTCATAACTTTCCGGCTGAACAAAGCAAACTTCTACAGACAGACCAACCTATTTCGTATTTGGAATTAAGTAATAACTAGTGAATAATGACCGAAAACTACAATAAATCATATCAACTACACTACGGATGGTGACCATTGGTGGTATATTATATTGATATAAAAATAAAAATCAATTAATATTGATTACTTCCTAATAATTCATAACCTGGGATAGTTACAAATAAAAGTAACTCATACTCACTATTAGAAGAAAAAGAACAGCATTTGTTGTTATCTTCAGTTTAAAATGGAATATTAAGTCACATGAAAAGTGAAGTTTATTATATTCGCAAAGTACGAGGATTACATTTATCGGGTCATAAGTTCTGTCCCAATTGCAAAAGACTATAGCAAGTAAAATACGCGAAGGAAAATGTTTTGCGAAATAAAACAAAGATAACTGACAATCAAATGTGAACAATATTTATTCAAAATTGTTTCCTCTTGCCTGGACACAGGCTTGTAAACGACGCGGCCAATCATCAATGGCAGCACGCACCACATTCATGTCTATGTTAGCCACTGCTTTCACTATACCAGCTTTCAAGCGGTCCAAATTTATGTGAGGTTGAGAACACACCTTCTCCTCCACATAGGACCAGATCTTGTAGTCAAGAAGATTTAAGTCTGGACTGGACGATGACCATTCTTCGGTGGCGATGAACGCAATGTTGTTGCGATTGCGACGAAACTACTCCTGAGTCGATTTCGCCTTGTGAGCTGGTGATGAGTGCCGTTGGAACACGTAAGGCTTATTTTTTAACAGAGTGTTGCCAAGAGGTTTCACCACCTTGTCGAGAATGTCCTCCTTTTACACTTTGGAATCAGTTTGACACCTTTCCGGCAAAAATGGACTTCAGTTGAGCCCCAGTACGACATACTCAACCAAACCATCACTGATGCTGGGTGATGACCTCACTGGACTCGGGGAACTTGTTCACATGGTGCAGCACTTGTTGTAGCATACACTCTATCATTCTAGTGGTTGAAGTGTTTTTCAACAGGGAACATTTTCTCATCTGTAATCAAGATTTGTCGATGCTTTTTATCCGCGCACTGCTGCAGGAGCAACTTTGATCTGTCACGTCGCATTCTCATCAAGCGCTGATTTAACCGATGGCCTGTCCTGCGATAGGCATGCAGTCCTAGGTCTTTATTGATCGCCCTTTTCATTGATGATCGCTATATGTTCATTGCAGGGCCATGAGTTTCTGATTGCGGATCGGATTTCCTGCAATTCGTGCCATCACTGCCTTAACGATAGATGGTGTCCTAACCGAGCGAGGTCTACCAGTGCGAGGGTTATCTTCGATAGACCATGTTTCATTATATCGCTGTATGGTGCGATAAACATATTTTTGGGTAATGTTCTGTTTCCGCAGTAACTTTAAGATAGTCATCGGAGGGTATCCGCACTTGTGTAAGGCCAGAACTTCGATACGATCCTCTTTATTTCCCCATTTCATCTTCACTCTGCAAGAAACAAAGAAAAACAATGGTGTTGTAAGTCCAACCAACATTACCGTTTTACATCAATGCTAGGTTATTTTCATAGATCATTCCTAACTACTGGAATTTTTCGTACAAGTTTCGGACAGACCTTATGACCCCACTAGGTATATAAGTTGCTTCGTGCACCAAAGAGTCTGTGTGAGAATTAGATATAAGTATCTTGGGCTATAATGCACAATACATTTCTAGTTTGGAATATACAACTATGTTGGTATGCTTATCGGCCACTTACGTAATGCATAGATATTTTGAGTACTGATACTTATTTACATATAACGATATCGTATTATCATCATCATACGTACTTAGATAGATTATCTTTTAAAATATGTAATAGTATACAATAGATATCACTTTACTTTTCATACGTATAAACATATGTTACACTATTTTTTAACAATAATGCCAATTCCATCGGTTTTATATGTAAACCAAAGATACATCTACACTGTGTGAACTATGATACTATGATTTATAATATTTTGCTATGATACCATCTTAAGACACTAAATAAATACTATATACGTCAGAAAATATTTTGATTTTTCTTTTTTCAGTGTTATGTTTCGACTTCCAAAACTCAAAACATGACACTCCGCATTGAACATATGATATCGATACGTACATGTCACACACACATATATACACCATTTCTCTCTCTCTCCCAAACACACACACACACACACACACACACACACATATAATAAATAATAAATCACAGCCATATTCAATCCACTAGTGGATGAGGCCTCTCCCCGAAGGGAGGAGTTGGTCTACTGCTCCCACGCTGCCCAGATGGGTTGAGAGAGGAGAGCCTAAGATCTCACAGTAATCATAATTATCTTTTATTCATAGCAACTCCCCAATTGCATCACGATGCTGGGTGCGCATCGTTCCAGACGAAAAAGGAATTGGAAATATCCTTGGCAGCGCCTGGAAGCGAATCCGGGATCTTTCATTCCATAGTCAGACACGCTAACGATTTTTTTAAAAAAAAATCTCGTTTATTTATTTTCTTGTTACATTACATTTAGTTATTCGATTGTGTCTCTATTTATGCGTTTATATTATTTATAGCCTAGGTTAAAACACACTCACAAAGATCCACGTCCGAGGTGGTTTTCGTACTCACAATCTTTGGGCCGACAGACTACCGTACTAGACCTCTCAGCCAACTAGGCCATAAATATGAGTAGAGATAGATAGATATACACACGCCGACCGTTCCGACATGTTTTAGCAGGGATGCTATTTTCAATACAGGCCTTTGAAACTATCTTCCTCAATCCCTTCTTAGAAGCGTGATTGCCGAGGGATGTCATCACTCAGACACAGCTTGTTTAATAAAGCTTAGATGCTACAAAATATTCAGATATTTTTAAAGATAAAAAATTTGTAAAAATAATCATAACAGCATATACCGTGACTCCTCCCCGCTCCCCTTCATACAGTTCGTGACTATCAGCACGTCTTTTTGAAAGTGTTTCGCATCAGTTATAATTTTATGTAAATCCACATTAGTTTGAATCCATCCATTGCTCTACAATCCATTTTGTAGAGCACATTTGTTCATCTCTGATTTTTCACACGATGTTTGTTAGCTTTCAGAATCACATTGATGAACTTAAATATTTATAGAGTTTATTCATTTAGTTCTGTAACAAAATAATCTATGTTCTACAGAATACAACAAATCTAAAATAATTAACCAGATTTTCTACGTTACAAATAATTTTCTCTCACCTACTTGCAAAAAGGCCATAAATAACTGCAAATTCTCATTTTCACTAGTCGAATGCTGAATCATACTTTCAATTATATCCAAAGCCAATATCCTTCTCCTAAAGTAGATAATGTATTAAGGTACAAGTCTTCTGGTATCTACGGCCATCTGTCCTATAAAATACATCGGCATACACAAATTCAGAGAAAACGAGCAGATGACACGTGAGTAGATATGAGCTCTATTATAGGTTTGATGATCAAATTTTCTCAATCAGAATTCAGGATAGGTCTTACCGAGATCTAAAGCCTCACTTCTTTATTTGCGGATTGTTTCAGTGTCAAAAAATGACAAAAATATTCAGGCATAAATATATCTCAAAAGTGTACTTTTACTAAAAACAAGTTTCTCTTTGAAAATTAACCGTAGCAAAAATTTAATTTTAATTTCCGAGTGCTGAACCGTTATAACTTAGTTGCTATGAGATTTCTTAAGATGCAAGAACTTCGAATTAAGTTATTATAACCAAGCTATTATAAATTAGTTCTTCATTGATTATGAACGCCCAAGAGCGCTACTGTAACAAATATAAAATTAACTCAAATGTCCATATTAAGTTAAAATATATAGCAGTTTTTAATAGTAGTTTTTGATAGCAGTTTTTTACTTGTGCAATTTTAATATATTTCTCCAGCCACAACCCTCAAATTCCGGACTTACCTGGAGAACTCATAGTACATCTTGTCTCAAAAACACGAATGATCTTTTTACCCCACTCACAAGCAACAGACAGGACACACACACACACAGAGGGAGAGAGAATGTGTATGGGAGTTCTTTCGTAAATAATATTATAGAAAAATATTTCATACTCTTTGATTAAGCTCACTAGAGTAGTTCAGTGGAACAGTGTCAGTCTTCTAATTATTCAAACTGGCCAACAGAGGTTCAAAACCTGTTCTTCCCATAGATATTTTTACAAAGCAAAAGTGAACAAAGAAACTTCTCTTCCTAAACGTCGAATACAATTAATTTGAAACCACAACAGCGAATTGCTGCGGTGAGAAAGTTACTGACCTCGTAGTAGAGGAAGAAGAAGACGATTAACGAATATTGGTTGGGAATAAATACGAACACGTCATTGACATGAAGCGTTCACTTTTCTTGTACTGCTTTAACACAGAACAATTGTAACATGTAATCCACAGATTTTTCGGGCTTTAACGTGTGGTCCAGTGGTTCGGTTTTGAATTTCTATTCAAGCAGTTCGGGTTCGATTCCCTCCCAGAGCGCTACCTTTTCTCCTAAAATGATAGCGTAAATTATTTACAGAACTCAATCAGAGAATCTTCTGTAGAGAAGAGTGAAATGGTGATAAATGGAGCATCATTAGCTAGAATAATAAAGTAAACAGTGTGTTTGCGTTTGTGTTTAGGATAATAATAAATCGATCTAGTTTCATTGTTTTCATTGATCTTGCTCTATCGTTATCTTTGTTTTTCATGACTTCGTCTCTTCCTCCCTTTTGTGATCTCTCTTAAAATGCCCTCTCACGTACACACACACTCTGCCCCTACGTGACTGTGTGTGTCTGTTTATTATATATCTGCAGACTATTATAAATATTAGTTTATTCGTTTCGTGAGGAAAATTGCCTTGTACTATCTCAGTCAGGATAGACGACCGTCCCAGAATCTTCCGATTGCTAAGCCAACCCTGTATCAACTGAGTTACTGTCACTTGATCAATTTCGGTCATGTTGACCCGGCATTAAGAAGCAATATTCCGATTAACAGAGCGACAGGTTTACATATTATATTTGTTGGGTTAGCATCTTATTTATAGCTTTTAGGCAGATATGGATAACTTCGGGATAAGGTTGTGCGAAATGCGGTAGGGAGTAGGTCAGTCTTAAATTGAAGATACCATCCCGGTACATGCCTAGTGTGCTGAGGAAAACGATGAGAAAACCTAAGTCAGGATAGTAAGCCCCTGGTACAGAACCGAGGACCACCCGAATATGAAACCCACGCTCTACCAAGTAAGGTACGGCAGCTCGGAACAAAACTTACTCGTATTGATGTTTACCCCCCCCCCCCACCCACACACACATACCCCCCCCCCCCGCCACACACACACATTTTTTGTCGGGAAAGAGAAAGATCTCACTTTCTATTCTATTATCTATACCTGTTGAATATCTCTAAAAGAGAGAGTGAAAGAGAGAGAGAGAGAGAGAGAGAGAGAAAAAAAATTACATTTCATAGAACTTCCCATGCAAGATATTTGCGTATCTTGCTACTAACATCTTTGTAAATGATAATCGTAAATAACAACAGATTTTCAGAAATTATAAAATATAAATATTGTGCCTCAATTTTAAGAACTGTTAGAAACAGATGTTTTCTCTTGTCTTTTGTGTATAACGTTAGTGTTCTATGGAATACTCGATTCATTAAGAAAGAAATAGTTACCTAGCAACCATAAGTTTCAAAGTTCATTTTTGTTTCTCCATGTTCAGTAAGGATCTTTTCTACCGGACAACTGAAATTACACTTTTCAGTAAACTTCAACTAGTTACCCACCTAAAATACAAATAATGTTAGATTTCCTATTTTTGTGTTTGCAATGGGAGTTGCTTAAGTTTTTTCATGATTTGCTACATACTACAAGAAGTCATAAATATATTTCTAGAACCCAGGACATGTAATACAGTTATCTGTTTAAGAAAAGAAAATTCCAGTCCTTGCTCGCTCACTCACACACTCTCAGTATCAAACACAGCCCACTCTACGTTCGTTGGGTGGCCTATTTTTAGGCTTAGAGAAAAATCGTGTATGTCAAGGTCATGTAAACGTTATATTGGCGATGACAATACATACAGTAACAAATGTTCTTTCTTTGTCTGCATTTTTTCTAGATTGTGGATCCAGACTATGGTCCTATGTGTACAAACCCAAAATATGATAATTCAGAAAATTGTAATTTAAACTCAATTGACAATGAATGCTCTAAGTTTGAGTTTAGAAAGACTGCGATATACTCACGCACGCATACTGGTAAGTCATTTAAAAATATATTTGCTATATATAGACCTATATACTAATATACAGGGTGTTCCGTAATTCCTATGACAGCGTTTGGGAGTTGAAAATAGACATCAAAACAAACAAAAGACTATATGGATACAAATCGCAAAGCGGCGTCCTTTACGAGTTATGGGCGTGGCAAATTTGGCGGCACGGAACTTTGAGACGCTATAGCACAAAGACGAATGGCCGTGACACAGGTGGCGTGGAATTTCATAAAGGAAGTCATATGCGTTGTATCCAAAAATATCAAAATCAAGACTCCAGAACAATTCCGCAAGGGATTCCCGAAAGGAAGTGAGGGATTCCCGCTTATGTTTGCAAATAAATATCGGTGAAAATGAGCTAGAAAGGAAAGAGTATGTAATATTAAAGTAGAATTCGTCCGTGCACTTCGATAGTGCAAACAGAATCAAAGATATGGCGAATTGTGGTGTTGCTATGAGTGGTTGCATAACTACCAGTAAATAAGTTTCAGCCATACCAGAAAGATTCGTGTATTGAAGTTTAGATTAATGTGTTATCAATTCAAACAACGTTGCACTCTCCATTTGTATTACCACACACACGTACGGAGTCATTTTGGTAACACGTTGTTACTGAACCCACAAAGTAGTATGTTCTACTTTCTGTATTACTTTGTCGTCTAACCTGTCGTACAACTCGCAGATTGTCCTGTTACTTTCTGCACCCTACAGTGGAAATGACATACGTTGTTTCAATGTTTGCTTTACCACAAAACTGCAGTGGTAGGTGAAGGGAAGTAAGGAGGTCTGAAGGACTTTTCACCGTGTGTTCTTGAGTCCTAGAAACGTATGCTGAAGCTATGAACTAACAAAATAGTATGCAGATCAGGACGCATTCGTATAGAAAGGACAACAGAATTGGGAAACGAATAGTACCATGCAATCTTGTCCTCTTTGCACAAGAAACCACCACTGCGAGAACCTGCGGCGGACATTAAGGGTCCGTGCGACAAAGGCACAAAACAAGTATGTTTGCAATAAAAGAGACTCTGAACACTCACAAAGGAAACACTAGTCACTAGGTCAGTACGTACCACTTAGCAAGTTCGAACC